>JAQOOI010000077.1:0-155308 GCA_028554645.1 Omphalotus guepiniiformis | reverse complement strand
ATGGTGAGTGATATTGTCCCTCTTGCTTAAACAGCTTAGCGAGTAAGTGAGCAAGAGAAATGGGTAGTGTCGCTCCCTACTTTAGCAAAGGTGAGCTAAAGCAGAGGTGGCTAGCGAGATCGAATAAGTGAGGGTATGATAAAGCAGGCGAGCGACAGTTTAAGTGAGAACGAAGGGGGGGGGGGAGAATTTAAAACAGTGAGCAGCTAAAGCATCTAAAGCATTGTAGGGAAACTAAGTTAACTAAAATAAACAATAGTAAATTCAAAATATTAAAAAATTATTTTAAATAAAATTTAACAGTATTTAAAAGAGAGTTAAGATATCTAAAACTGAAATTAAATATTTTTAATTTAGTAAGGTTCAAGGTTAATTAAAGGATATATATAATAAATTAATTTTTTGGAAAAATTTAAAAGAAAATTTTAACTTATAAAAATATATTATTTATATAAAATATTATCTAACACTTTAGTATGTTTATTAAAATAAATAAGTTATTAAAATTAAAAATCCTATATCCTAACTTATTAATATTTAGATAAATTCAGTAAACTTTTTTATAATTTATAAATTATATTTATTATTTATTTAAAATAAAAAAGTTATTTTACAAAACTCGTCTTATAGATAATTAAAAATAAATCTAACTCTTAACCCTTATATTTAATTAATTAAAAAAAATATTAATAAATAATTGAAGTGCTTTATCAATATTAAAGCGATTAATTTAATAAAAATTGTAAGCTAAGTGCAAAGTACTCTTTTTAATATAGCTGAAATAGTTTAAATGGTCAAAACTTACCATTCATGACGGTAAAAAGTAGGTTCAAATCCTTCTTTCGGCTTAATATAAATAATAAAATATATATCTATTATCTCGCTTGCTAAGGCAAGCGCTTGTTTTATTAAAAAAAAAGAAAAATATAAATTAATATTTTATCTATCGTTCCGCGATGCGCGACCAGCACTTTTTATTTTTCCTCGTTTGCTACAATAAGCGCTTGTTTAAAAACTATTAATAAATAAACTTAAAAAAAAACAATGATTATTAAAATAATATTAAAACAAGATACTAAAAAAAAAGAGTTGTTAATGCTAACATAGCACTTTTTAGCCAAAGTTTTTCTTTTTTATGTAAATAACTCACCCGCTCCGCTCGCTCGCGCGCTTGCTTAGTCAATTAAAATCCCTCTTGCTTCCATTGGTAGGCAACACTCACTCGCTTATGCGAAAGTAACCGTCCTTGCTAACTCTTGCTTCCTCTGGCCTAGCATAGCGGAGCAACACCCACTCATTCACTCATTAACTCAATCACTCACTCACTTGCCTTAGCAACTCACTTGCCTTAGCTACTCACATTAGTTTAAGTGAAAGTGAAAGTGATAGAGAGAGTGAGAGTGAGAGTGAGAGTGAGAGTGAGAGTGATGGAGGCAATCCACTCACTCACCTTAACAATATGTGAAAGTGGTCGTGAGCGATAGCGAGTGAGCGACTCTAACTCACCATCACTTACCTGTATATAGATAGTAGCTAGCACTTAAAGCAAAAATAAAAAATATTTATAATTTAAACGTTTATAGAAAGTCAAAATAAATTAAGTAAAGTAAAAAAAATTTTTTAAAGTATTAAGTATTAAGTATACACTTCTAGCTTTTGCGACTGTGATATTATATGTCAAATTTATTTATTAATGGAATGAAAAAATCTTTTATATTAGCACAGCACAAGCACTCAAACACCTGTAGTGCTTTTTAAGTTAAGAGAAAAAGAGAGATAAGTGATAGGAGAAATGCAAGAGCCAGAGTGAGAGGGGGGAAGTATATAGGGATAGGTAGGTTTTTTTATATAGTTTAGATCGTGTTAATGCTAAAATTTTATAATATTTTATGTTTTACTTCTAATTTATATTATTATTTAATTTAATTATTAATTACTTTGTCTTTAAATTAGCTACTAAATAAAGAATATTTTTGATAAGATAAGCTATAAATAAGAATAATTACATTAATTAGGCTATGGGGGTAAAATAGGGGTAAAATTAATTTTATTTGTAAATTTAATGAACACACAAGCGTGAAACAACCCTGTACCTTTGAGTGCTCGTTTAAAAAAAGGGTGGGCGAAATAAATGCAGGTGTCGCTGTTTGCTTTAGCAAGATAGCGAGAAACAAAACCTCTACCTTCTCAAAAAGAAAAGGTTGAGTAAATAAATATAGTAATAAAGTTTTATTAAAATAACTTCATGCCCTCCCACACGCTCTCGCTCTCGCTTTGTGGCGGCGAGGTAGGAGGTCTTATAAATATAAATCATCCCAATATTTATTGGGAGAGAACGGGCTATCAATAAATTTATCTTCTACGCAAAGCGAGATCTCTTTATTTAAGAAATTAGTTGTTTTATGTTTGATTGAACCTTCTCCCCTTCCCCTTCCCCTTCCCCCGCAAAGCGAGGGAAGGGGAGGGAAGGGGGAGGAAGAAGTAGATGAGTCGCGCAGCGAGAGAGTGGATCGGTCAAGTGCTGAGCGATAGTTTATATATAAAACAATGTAAAACAATTAATATATATTATAAAAATTAAAGCTAAAAATATTAATAAATAATTGATTAAAATAGAAAATCTAGTTACTTTTTTTCTAAAATTAATGATTTTAGCTATCTTTGGAAATTTTAAATCTAATTTAAAATAATTTATTATTTCATTACCAAAATTGATAATTAAAATCTCATATAAACAAATTAATATAAATAAAGAAGTAAAAATAGACATTAAATTACATAATTGTTCATTATCTAATTCACTTATAAATTCTTTATAAGAATCAAAAAAATCATCATCATCATCAGCTATAAATTTAGATTTACTTTTATCTATAGTATCTCTTAATTCTTTTCAAATTTCATCACCACTTTTTAAATTCTTTTCTAATTCATTTTGATGATATTCTCCCCGCCCCATTAGTCGCTTTGCGGGGGAAGGGGAAGGTTGTTTTATTTTCTGGAGATGTTTTCTTTAAAGATTTTATTTCTTTATTAATATTATTAAACTTTTCTTCAAATTGTAATTCAAGAGCAGTTAATTTTTTTTTTTGTATTTTCTTCCAGAAAACTTTCTAATGCTTCATCATTAAATATTATAAAGGTAAAGAAAAAAATAAGTGCTCTTGCTAAAGCAGCAGCGTAATATTTAAAATTAAAGATGGTATTTCTAGTCTTATGCTTCATATAGCAAAAAATTCTAGAACTAAACTTATCAAATTAATATGGAATAATCCATTATATATTCCTTCGCTCCGCGCTTCTGTTACTAAATTTAATAATGCAGAAAATAGTAGAATTATAGCAGATATTCTATAGTATAAATTTTGTAATACAAAATTATATAAAAATATTAAATATAAAATAAAAATTATCATTCTTTTATATTTTTTAGCCGTAGTTATATTTGTTTTAGTTTTAAATTTTTTAAATTTAAATTATAATGATGTTAAGCTGTAAACATATAAAAAAGAAAAAATAGTTAAAAATAATAGACAAGCAGCAGCGAGAAATGATAAAGATATATTTCTTTAAATTATTTCAAATATTCCTAATAATAATATATTAATTATTTGATGGTTTATTATTTAATAATGTTAAAACTTTTTCTCTCGCTCACCAAAGGGCGCTAGCATTATTTAATTCATTTTCATTTGATTTATGTAGCTCAGTTAAAGCTTTGATAAATTATTTTTTATCACTACTATTAAGATCAGTTGTTGTACTAGTACTATTTAATAACTCTTCAATAACTGTTTTTTCTTTTGAAATGTTACTTACATCTCTAGTAGCAATTTCAGTGGAATTTTTTCATTTACTTAAATTTGTTTGAGGTAATACTTTATTTAATCCAGATCCTAACAAAGGTGCAAAGAAAGCATCTCTTCCACTACTTTTTAAAATTTCATCACTACCTAACATTAATCCTAGTGTTAGACCTACAGGTTGAGCTGTTTCACATAAATATTTTCCTCGCTCCGCGACAAAATAATGCTCTTGCAATTATTGTAGCATATTTATCAAGAGGAGAATTTCTTACCTCTAAATCTTTACCTTTTAATATTTTTTTAATATGTTTAAATCTATGTATTGATAAGTAAATATGATATATAAAAAAAAGTAAAGTGAATAAAAAACAAATATATAAATATATTCCATGTAATTCAAAGTAACCTCGACCTAATAAACTTAAAAAACTTATTCCACCAAGCACTCTTAATATTCTTACAAGCGCAAAGCGAGGATGTTTTTGAAAATTTAATTTATCTTCTGGTAAAGTTGAAGTAGTTATACCTTTTTTTATACCTGTTCATGTTCTAACAAATATATTGTTTAAGCAATCTGTATTTATAAATTTTTTTACTAGTTCTTTAAATAATCTCATTTTATTTTTTTGTATTGTGCGTAATATTTAAAATTAAAGAAGGTTTTCAAAGTTGTTTTATTACATAATATATAAAAAAAGTCTACTAGTATTTGAAATAATTTTTTTTGCTTTAGCAGCAAGTGACTGACGATTATAAAAAAAAAAAAAAGAAACAATATATATTAAATTATAGGAAATATTGTTAACTATACTTTTATTTATTATAAGATTTTTAGCTCTCCCTTTTTCCCGCGTGAGCGACCGCTCACCTAGTGATGAGAGAGGGGAGGAAGATATTAATATTGTAGAAACTATAAATAATAAAAATATTTTTATTAATTGACTTATCAAATTAATGTGGAATAATCCACTATATATTCCTATTCCTGTTACTAAATTGAAACTTAGTAATGCAGAGAATAGTAGAACTATAGCAGATATTCTAACCTTAAGTAAGGCTTTTCATATTATTAAATTTTTAAAAATTAATTTTTTCATTCTTTTATAAAAAAAAGTATAAAATTTTACAAATTTTTATAAATTTTTATACTTAAATTTTCAAACTTTTAAAAAGTATAACTTCCTCGCCTTCGGCGGCGCGCGAGGTTAAAATTAATTATATTTTTTAATAATTTGTTGGGAATATTTTTAATAATTAATAATATATGTAAAATAATATATTTATATAAATAATTATAGATGCAACAGTAAAAATTAGGATAAAATCAATTACTCGCTCGCTGCGCGAGCGCGAGAATAATATAATTTGAATTTTAACCTCCCTCGCCTTCGGCGGCGCGCGACTGGATAAATTTAGCTATTTTAGGATAACTTTTTTCTAATTGAAGTTTATCAATTAATATATTTCCATAAAATATAGTAAATAATGATATTAAAGAAATTATTATTATTATACAACCGCTGATATTTACAAAAGCAAAATTTTGTTCTAATGATGAAGTAGATAGAAAATCAGAAATATCTGATAAATATTTTGTATCATTTCCACCTCCTTTATTAATTTTTATCAATTATTTTACTCAGTTCATTAGAAACTTTTTCACTATGATTTGATAATGAATTAGCGTTATTTAAAACTTCTTTAGCTTGTTTAATTACTTCTTCTCCCCCTGTCCTGCTTTAGCTGTCGCTGCGCGAGCGAGGGGTGTGGTAATTTATCATCTTTTATTGAAGATCCACCCCCTTCCCCTAATGGGGCGGGGAGCACACCAACTTCTCCCAGAGGGGAAGAAGTATTTACTTCTGTTTGAGTATTTGAATCTTTAAAATAATTATTAAATTCATCACGATCTTCAATACTATTATTATTAAAATCTTTACTAAAATTACTTGGATTACCTCCACCATAATTTTGATTACTACTATAAATAGATGTAATAAAATCTTTAATACTATCATAATTGTAATAAGTAAAACCACCAATTAAAATTAATATTACTGGAACGTAGAAATAAGGTGATTTAATAAATGATAAATAATCTTTATCTCGCTCCTTCCCTCCCGGATCGCTAGAATTATCTAAATCATTATTAAAATCTTTAGCTTTATCTAAATCATTATTAAAATCTTTAGCTTTATAATTCATTCTAATAGATTCATCTATTTCATAATTGTTCTCTTCCCTTTCAGCTAATGGTGCGGGGAAGGAATAAGTAGATGTTTTATTAATAGAATTAGGAGAAGATAAATCTTTATTAATAAATGAGTTAATAAAATCTCTAATAGAAATTAAAATATTTTGACATTTTAAATAAAAATAATTTATTATATTTAAATCTTTAAATCAATTAGATATTGAATTTAGTAAACTCAAATCATAATCGAAATATAAAATAACTGAAACACCGAATAAAGCATTAAGATAAAATATAAATCTAATAAATATAAAAATATATTTTATTAATTTAACTTTGGATAATTTTTTAAAAATTTTAAATAGATTAATAATACTAAAAAATCTATTTACCATAATTTGGGGTTTAGATGCAAATAAATAAAGAAATCAAAAAAATTTTATAATAATTTTATGAACAGGAGAAACTATTTTAATAATGAAGTTTAAAATTGAAAACATTAATTGATTTTCATTTAATTAATTTTTGTTTTCTAGTTAAGTTAATACGTAAATATATTTTAAATTAAATTTAAAATTAAACTAAAAACTTTTAATTGTTAATAATAAAATAAAAACAAATTTTTATCATAATTAAACAATAGAATAAGCAAATCACACTAATAATTCTTATAATTATTTTTGATTTATTTCTCCCCGCCCCATTCGCTGCTAAAGCAGCGAGGGGAAGGGGAGTAGTAATGTATCTATTTTTAAAAAACAATAAACATTTTCCTATCTTATTATTAGGTAAATATTTATTAAAATCTATTTTAAGAATATATTCAACTAAAAACGTATTTAATATTATAAAGAAGAAATATAGTGATAAATTAGTGAAAATATATGCTTCTGAAAGCATATTTAGAGGAAATTATGTAAATTTTTCATTTAAAACAGGACTATTAAATAAATTAAGAGGAAAACTGTAATCTATATTCATTAATGATTCAAAATTTAAATTATCAGGTTCAGGTAAAAAATTCTGTTTATTTGAAGTAGAAGAAGATGCAGATGCAGAATTACCTTGATTAAAACCTTTACCTAAAACATATGAACTACCCATCATTATACCATAAACACCAGCAGCAACACCTGCTTTTACAACAGGAGCGGCAGGAATATTTTGTACAATTTTATGAGCTACGTAAGCACCACAGGTTGCTGTAGCACCTGCTACAGCATTATTTATAGGTTGATTTGCAGGAGGTTGAACATAAACATTAGCATTAGGTTTATTTAAATGAAAATGTGTATCATTATTGTTACCTTCTGTATCTCCTAAAAAATTAAATACATTAAAACTATTATCAAATTCCATTATTGTAATATAAAAACCAAAAATATTTAAAATAGATAATGATATAAATATTATAATAAATATTTCCATTCCTATTTCTGAAGAAGTTTGATTTTTAAATTTTTGATAATAAAATTTAATTTTATAACCTAAATATAGATTCATAATAAAATGATCTAGTAAAATAAAAATTAGGATTGTTCCTAAATAAACATATTTTAAATTTATAAACATTTGTAAAAAAAAAAAAAAAATAATTTATATTAATTATAATAGATAATTAATATTAGAAGATGTATTAAAATTCTGGATAAAAAATCAAAAAATTTTTTCTGCTCTTTAGCACACTATATTTAATATAGTAGCAGAGCGGAAATCTAAAGAGGTTTTACTCCCCGCTCCATTTGCAAAGCGAGAGGAGGAAAGAAACTTGCCTTACTAGCATACACCCATCCCCTTCACCTAATGGGGCGGGGAGAGGAGTGAAGGAATACAACTCACTTGCTTTAACAACTAAGCTATAACATAAAGGAACACTATGACTATAATATAAATTAATAAGATGTATTCTAACTAATAATAACTAATATAATTTTTAAATTATGATACTTTTAGTATTTATGATTAATCAGAATTGAACTGATAATATTTGTTTGGCAAAACAAATGTTATAACCTATTTAACTATAATCATTATATTGTTTTCCCTCTCCCCTCCCCTTTGATCGCAAAGCGAGGGAGGGGGAGGGAGGGCTATATTTTACTAAAAGAGTCTAATGTTTCAGTAAACCTTCTCCCTTAATTTCATATTAAAAATATGGATCAAATACATCAAATTTGATATTATTTGGTTTTTTTTTTAATTAAGCAAAATATCTATAAATATTTTTTTAATAGTTTCATTATTTTATTTTTTAATTTTTCAAATAATGTTCTATTATCTAAATTATGTTTTAAGTCATTAATTGTAATTGGAATATAATTATTATCTATTAATATTTTACTGTTATTTTTTTTAATATTTATTGTACAATTTTTTATTGTTATGCTTAAATCTTTAAATGATTTATAAAATCTACTAGCTACATTTTTAACTATAATTTTATTATTTAAAATATCTTTTCCCTCATTAAAAGCTAATGAATCTCTTGGTATACCAGCCCCCTCCCCTACCCCTTTGATCGCAAAGCGAGGGAGGGGTAGGGGAAATACTGATTTTTCTATTTTTATATTGTTTTTATCAGTATAAGTATAAACATATTGTTTTATACCTAAAAATATAGCTTTATCTATTACACTTCCATTTAATTCATCTTTCATTAAACCTAAATCAAGACCTAATTCAGAATCAGGTAATTTATATGTTGTAAAAATAGAATCAGTATCTCCCCTACCCCTCCCTCGCTTTGCGATCAAAGGGGTAGGGGAGGGGAGTATAATATAAACCAGGTAACATTTTATATTTAATCATGTGAATTCTAGCATAAGCTGTTACTGCTGCAGCTATTGATACATTACTTTTTACTGTATCAATAACATTTTTTAAATCAATTTCTAAGCAACTATTTAATTGATTTAATAAATCAAAATTAATATTTTTAATTAATAAAAGGCAAGAATAATCTTTATTAATTTCTATTATAGTTTTAATAATTCTAGTAGAAATAAATTTAGGTAAATCATTATTATGAATGTTGACAGTTTCAATCAATTCTTGTTTTCTACCAAAGATACCATATAATGTATTTAAATGCATTTTAGCTATAAATTTTTCTGCTTTTGATTTAGCATTTTTTTTTTCTCATAAAAATAATTAACAAAATTTGAAAATAAATCAATTTTACTAAACTCATAGCCTCTAATCAAGGTTATTTTATAGCCGTAAGGTATTACAGCTTTTAATTCTTCACTAAAATAAATGCCAATTCATTTACCCGTCCCCTCCCCTTTGGGGTAGGGGAGGGAAAATAGTCTTACCTTGATATTTATATGGTAATAAAGGTATTTTAATATTATTAGTGGTTTCAATTTCAGCTAAGCAAAAGCCAAAGAAATTTTTTAAATCAATATTACTCATATCATTATGAGTTTTAATTAATTCGTAAGGCATAGGATTACACATAGCTTTAGGATATAAACTGTTAACATCATAATAATATAAATTATTTCCTTCTGCTTTATAGTAATCTGTTGCACCACCAAAATAACCTTTTCTAATAAAGCTATCAATTCAACCTTTTAATATAGGTATATTATTTTGTAAATATTTCAATCTAAATATTTTTAAAGATAATGATGATGTTGATAAAATTGATGTAATATCTACATTATGATCTTCTAAATATATTTCTTGACCTTTATTTAAAGCTTTTAATAAACAAACAGAATCTTGTAATGAATAATCTTTAAATTGATTTAATAAATCTAAATCCTTAAATAAATCCATATTATTAAATCTAGAATCATATTTACTTAACTTACCTTCAACATAAAATGTTTTACATAAATCATCTAAAGAAATTGGATATATTCTATATGAATCTTTTCAATTTATTTTCAATTTTTCATATTTCTCCCCTCCCTCGCTTTGCGATCAAAGGGGAGGGGCAGGTTATTTGAATAAATTTATTATTATTATCTATAATGGCACTCATAAATGCTGGAAAACATTTTACTAAGCCTTTATAAATAAAAAAACCGTCGAAACTACCTAAATTATGAACAAAAATATTTTTAAAATATTTAATATTATTTTTAACAAATCCAAAATAATCTCATCATAAATTTTCAATAGCTTTATCTAAATTTGATTCAAGTAATTTATGATCTATTAAAAATAACTTACTCTCATTAAAATTATATGCTATTGAAATACAGATAGGTATTTGGATACCGTTATAATTTATAGTCTCAATATCCATAGTACTTATTAATTCTGAAGCTTTATTTTTATCACCATCTCCCCAAAGGGGGTCGGTGTAATATATTTACTATGAAAATATCTTAAACCTAAATTTTTATTGTTAGTAGATTTTGATAGTGTATTTTTAGTAATTTTTATATTTTTATTGGTTAAATTATCCATATTTCATACTCTAACTTTAAAAGTTGGAATTACATCTACCCCTTCCCCTCCCCTTCCCCTCCCCTTCCCCTCCCCTTCCCCTCCCCTACCCCTCCCCTTTGGGGGAAGAGTTGAAGTCTTTAAAGGTTATGTTGAAAATATTTATATTTATGATGTTGTATCTCTATATCCATATTGTATGTTAAAGGAATTACCGATAGGTAATATTAGTAGAAGTACTGATAATAATCTTGATAATTATTTTGGTTTTTGTTATGCGTAGGTGAAAGTACCTAAAGGTATCAGAGCTCCTATTTTACCTTTTAGAAAGGAGAATGGAGGATTAGTATACCCTCGCTCTTGCTAAAGCAGCGACTGGTAATTGAAGTGGTTGATATACTAGTGAAATACTTAAAAAAGCTAGAGATTCCCAAAATGTTACTCGCTCCTTCCCTCCCCTCGCTTGCTTAGGCAAGCGACCCATTCGCTGCTAAAGCAGCGAAGGGAAAGGGGAAAGGGAGGAGCGAGAAGTACATCTCGCTGCTAAAGCAGCGAGGGTATAAAATGGAGAAGTCTAATAAATTATTTAGTAAATTTGTTGAAAAATATAGTAAAATTAAAATTAATGCTGTCGCTCCGTACGGATTGCATAAGCAAGAGAGATGGAAATAACGCAAAACGAACTACTGCTAAATTAATACTTAATAGTTTATTCCCGCCCCTTGCTTTAGCAACCCATTCGCTGCTAAAGCAGCGAGGGGTGCTAAAGCAGGGGAAAGGGAGGAAGATTTAAACTAAAATACGAACCATATACAATTGATTTTTGTGATTCTAGTAAAGCTAATGAAATATCTATTAATCATGAAGTTATTGATAGATTAAGTATTAATAATAATATAGAATTTATTAAATATACAACAGCACATTCTTAAATACTTAAAGAACTTAATAGAGTCGCTTGCCTTAGCTAGCGAGGAATACAATAAATTAAAAAATATAACTAACTTTGATGGTAAATATGTTGTTAGAGCTTTAACAATATCTGCTATGATTACTTCATATGCTTCCATTTTTATGAACCCTTTTTTTAATATGCCTGATAATACTAGTTATTATACTGATACAGATAATTTATTTATTAAATATCCATTAGATGATAAATACGTAGGAACAGACATAGGTAAATTTTCATTTAAAGGAATAGCTAAAAGAGCTTATTTCATATCGCCTAAAACATATTGTTTAATTATGGAGGATGATACGGTTATTATAAAATGTAAAGGTTTAGATAACAAATTACTTAACGAGAACCACTTTAAAAAATTATTGTCTTCCCTTCCCCTGCGGGAGCGGGAGGAAAGAATGTTACCATTGATACTAGTAAAATATTAACAAATATTAAGAAAGGAACAGGAGGTATAAAATCAATGAAGTTAACTATTAAGCCCTCGCTGCTTTAGCAGCGAGATAAATAATAAAAAATATATTAAAGCTGAAGACCTTAACTTTTATAGTGAACCATATCACGTAATTGATGGTGTGGTTCAATAATCCTTAACAGATTGACACTGTAACCCCCCCCCCGCCAGCCATTACTGTCCGTAGAGAGGAGGGTAAGCCTTCGCTCCCCCTTCGGAGGGTAGCCTCCTCCCCCCCCCCCCCCCACCCTATCACAAAGCAAGGGCCCATTCGCTCCTTTGCTTTAGCAAGGAAAGCGAGGGCCTCTTCCGCTCCTGCTTTAGGCTTTAGATGGGGGTCTCTCCCTCGCTCCCACCCGCAGCTAAAGTAGCTCCGTTTGCAAAGCGAGTAGCGCTTGTATTTTAATAAGTTTATTTTTAATTACTTATTTAATGTTAAATTACTAATTTTTAATATCTTATTATATTGATCAATTAATTTATTATTGAATAAATAAATAATTATTTTTTAAAAGAATATAATTATAAAAAAAATTTTATAAAACTTTTAATTAAAATAATTGTATATATTTAAATTATTAAATTTATATATTAAATACTTTCTGTTTTATATGCAATATTAACTTTTTTCATTTGTTAAAATATTTAAATAAACATTGTTTATTTTTCTTGTTTTTACCTACTAATAATATATAAAAAAAAATTTTTTAATTTTTACTATTAACCTCTTCGCATTAATAAACATTGTTGAAAAATGCAAGAGTGAGGCAATCAATTAAAAATGAAAAAAAAAAAGTTATTTTAATATTTGATTAAAAATTTAATTTTAATAAGCTAAGCAAAAAGCAAAGTAAGTTGCGTATATAAAAAATATTTTTTTATTTAAAAAATAAGGTTCAATTCACTCACTCGCTTGCTCACTATTGCTCACTCTCTCTTTTTACCGCCCCGACCTTTGGTCTCTCACCTTTGGCTGCGTCCATTGCTTTAGCAACACCCAGCTTTAGCAGCCCCAGCTTTAGCAGCCCCAGCTTTAGCAGCCCCAGCTTTAGCAGCCCTAGCTTTTCCTGCTTTATCTTAGTGATGGCTCGCTCCTTTGCTTTAGCAAGGAGCGAGGGGAAAGAGCGAGGCTAAGGCAATTATGCGAAACCCGCCCCCTGCTTTAGCAGCACCCGTTCGCTCCTTTGCTTTAGCAAAGAAAGTGAGGGGAGCGAAGATAAGCGGGTAGGGGAGAGAGATCTGTGTTTGCAGTTTCAATCGCTCGCGCAGCGACAGAGAGTGAGCGAGTAAATAAGCTAGTTTTAACAAAATTAAAATTTTATTCTTTAACTATTAAGCGAAGGTGAGCCTATACCCCTAAAATTTTTTAGTTTAATACTTTTTTAATAAGCGCTCTTGCTAAAGCAGCAGCGAGCGAGAGAAAAAAATAAATATAAAATTTATAAGATAAGTATAATTTATTTAATAAAAGCACTTTTACCTTGCCGCCTACAAAATAATAACAATAGTAACAATAGTAATATTTGCATAATAACCTAAACAAGGTTGACTAAAAAAATACATATTTTGCCGATTAAAAATTAATTTAAGTTAGCCACTTAGTCGGGAGCGAGGAAGTTTGTTGCATTAATAAGTTTTAAACAGAGTAAAAATAAAAACACTAAATTTACATTTTTAATTTATTTTTTTTAATATAAAAAAAAATTTTTATAAATTTAAGAGTGTAATATAATTGGCAGTATGTTGATCTCCAAAATCAATCGTAGGTGTTCGAGTCACCTCATTCTTGTAATCAAACAAAAATTTACTCTTGCATTTCATACACTTTTTTTGATCACTTAATCATTTTTGCTTTTTCTGATTCCTTTGCTTTTATAAACCAAAGAAGCAGGAACTAGTAAATGCTAGTTTAAGCAAATAAGGCAAAAGGAAACAAAACTTATATGCAAAATAGAAAGTTAGGATCACTATTACTTTTCTGCAATCATTCACTTTTGTTTAGCATATTATCCGGAAAAGTGATAAATGAGCGGTAACCTTTCTTGCTAAGGCTAATCATTCACCCACCCCCCAGCTTTAGCAGCCCCTTTCCCCTCGCTGCTTTAGCAGCGAATGGTGCGGGGCGGGCAGCAATAAGTTTAAGTGAGCGGGAGAGTGAGCATGGCTTGCTAGAGTAAAATTAAAAGGTGGTTATCACAAAAGTTTTGGAAATGTTATACTAAAAAAATTTTTTTAACTATTTCTCCAATCTCTTACTCCCTTTTTTTTGTTTAGCTTATTAAACTTTTTCTATACCATATTGATAATTAACGTTTACTAATTAATGCAAAGATGTGGTTACCTCTTGTTTATAAAAATACACACATCTTAGGTGTTGCGTGTATTACTCACTAACTTGCCTTAGCTACTCTCGCTCACTTAAACTTGCTCTCTCACTCGTTAAAGCGAGATTGTGATTGTAGCACAAATTGCCCCCCCCCCCCCTTCCCACCCCTTCCCCTCGCCGCTTTAGCAGCGAATGGGGCGGGGCGGCCTGCTAAAGCAGGCGGGGGAGCGAGTTATTTATTGAGTATATGCTACCTCCTATCCAATTATTAGACATTATTAGTAGCTAGAACAATAGAGTTAATTTTAGCAACTCAGCCACAATCACAATGGTGAGTGAGCCTTAGCAACTCACAATAGTTTAAGAGAGCAAAATTTTATACTAAATTCGCACTTGCTAATTAATGCAAAGTTGTAAATTTAAGTAAGCAAATGTAACGTTAACTTACTTTTTTTTGTGCTAATAAGCCGAAGTGGAAATGTAATTCGCAATTTCACACACTTGCTTTAGCAACCTAACACTCCCGCTCACTCGCTTTATCGCTTACCCAAATATAGCTCTCGCTCTCTCGCCACCTAAGATAAAGCAGGAAAAGCGAGGGCTGCTAAAGCTGGGGCTGCTAAAGCTGGGGGTTGGTAAAGCAATGGACGCAGCCAAAGGAGAGAGTGAAAGCTGCTAGTAAAAAAAATTTAAGTATATATTAAAAAAGTTATATTATTTTTTATTAAATTTTTATATTATGTTTTTTTATATACTTAACAAATAATTAATTTTAATTGAATAAAAAAATATATTTAATTTTATAAAATTAAATATATTTTTGTAGGGTCCTTAGCTTAACAGGTAGAGCATCTAATTGTCAATTAGGATTGTCCCAGTTCGAATCTGGAAGGACTCGTATTTAAAAATTATTAATAAATTTATTATATTTATATTAATAATTTTTATATAAATCTTAATAATTAAAAATTTTAATTAAGTAATATAAAATTTATAAACACTTTTATCATCACTTAAACTATCATTATTGCTTGCAATTAAATTTAACCGAGCACCAAACCCAAGCTCACCTTTATCTTAAATTATTCTATAACATAAGTGAGATACTAAGGCAAGAGAATGATTGTGATTGTAATACTTACCAATCCCTTGTTTTAGCATCCACCACTTTAGTTGCTAGAGCAAGGAAAGTTTTACCTTAGTGGAAAAGGTGAAGTTGGTATTTTAGTGTTATTGATAGTGAGTAGATTGGGTTATGAAAAAAAAACAAAAAAACAAAAAAACAAAAAAACAAAAAAAAAAAACAAAAAAACAAAAAAACAAAAAAACAAGGGGCAAGCCTATAATTTAAGGGTAGAATAATTTCTTGATGAGGAATCTGTAGAAGTTCAAATCTTCTTAGGCTTATTAAAAAGTTTATGTTAAGCTGTTTTTTTAATTATAATATTTTTAATATTGTTATTTGCTCGCTCGCACACTTGCTAAGACAAGCACACTTACTTAAACTTTAGTTGCTAGCTGCTATCACTATCTTGCTCACCTGCTTTAGCAGCTAACCCACTCATTTATGTGAATGCAAAAGGTGATGGACGCTATCACATAAAATGAGCTAGTGGTGGGGGCAATAATGCAAGACCAAAGGTAGTGAGCGAAGGAGTGAGTTGCCCCACTCTATCTAAGGCAATAACTTGCCCACCCCCCCCCCCCGCTGTAGCACCCCTGCAGTAGCAGCCCTGCTTTAGTCACCCTGCTTTAGTACTTTAGTAGGGGTTGCTATCACTAATGTGAGCCGCGGAGCGGGGGGGGGGGGGCATTATGTGTTGCGAGACCCGCAAAGCGGGAAGTGAGCAAGAGGGGTTTATTTTATTTATTTTAATTAATTTTTATTACTTAATTTTGTAATATATATTCTAACTACTTGTAGTAAAGTAAATAATGGTAAAATATATTTAGATAAAATATAAACTAAAATTAATAGTACTACAAATGCAAAAATAATTTGATTTAAAAAAAAATATGGTATTAATTGAGGCATTTTTATATTTAATTTATTATTTGCTAAGGCAAGTGTTCTTATACTAATTTATTAAAAAAGAACTATCTCTATAATTAAAAAAAATTATATACTTAAACTAAGCGCGCAGCGGTAAATGAGATATTGAGGGTATTTTTAAAATATAAAATATTTAATTTTAAAAAATTAATTATTATAAATTATTTGATATATTTAATTATTAATAAAGAATTTAATCTTTCTTTTATTTTATAATATTTAGTTTAAATATAATTATAAAATATTTATTAATAAAAAAATTTTTTTTTAATAATATAAAGAGTTAAGTTTACAGATGGTTTTCTGTAGTAGACCTGCAAAGTCTAACTTTTAGGGTTCAATTCCTTCTTAACTCTATAATTTTAAATTAAGGTTAATTATACTATTTAAACTTTTTAAATACAATTTATAAGCCAAAGTCCATTATAAATTACATTGGAATCGAGCAATTAACAGTCTACTCGCTTTTGCTATTGTTTAACTTTTTAACTTACACTTTTGCTTTTGTTTAACACACCCGCATAGGCGAAAGGTGTAGGTGTCGCTCCCTCCCTCGCACCCTCGCTCCCTCGCTATAAGCGACAGCTAAAGCAGGGTCTCGCACCCGTCGCTCCTTTGCTTTAGCAAGGAAAGCGAGGGAGTTGTCTAAGCAAGAGCGGGAGCGCTCGCTCTCTCGCCTCATTGCTTTAGTTGCTAAAGCAAGGACGGCGGCTGCTGCTTTAGCAAGAGCGAGGGGACGTAGGCGAGTGGTTGCTTACTCTTTTTTATTTTATATGAATGTTTATTATTGTATAAAAAAAAATAGACTGAGTTTATGTTTAAGCATAATTAAGCTAAATTTAAAACACCTTCCGCTCACTCTTGCTCACTCGCATTAGCGATAGTCGCTAGCATTTAAAGCAAGAGAGGCTACACTACTTCGCATAAGCGGGTGTGCGATATGTGATATTGCCCCTCTTGCTTAGGCAGCTTAGCGTGTAAGTGAGCAATGGAGTAAAAGAACAAAAACTTTGGACTTAGGATTGCTACCACTATTGCTAGTCAGCGTTCACAATCGTATAAACTTTGATAAAGGCAAAATTTTTACAGCGAAGCTGCTTTTTATTGCTTATGCAATACGCGGCTCATTCTCCAAAAAGTTTAAGTTGCAATTTGAAGAGTGATAGGGAGAGCAACAATAAGCATAAGCTTAAAAATGGAGTAAAAGTGAGCAACCACTCAACCTCGCTCAATTATGTGTTAGTGACAAAAGTGAGTATTGCCTTTTTTGCTTGCATTTTTTTGTGTGTTGGGGGGGGGGGGGGAAAGAAAAAGCGAGGAAGTAAGTAAAAGCGTCGCTCTCGTTCACTCTCCTTATCGCTCACTTGCTAACGCTCACGACCATTAATGTGTATGTGGGTTGCTATCACTAATGTGAGTGGTCACTGTCCACCGACCACCTCCCCTCCCTTTCGCAAAGCCGCAAAGCGAGGGTCGCGGATTGCATAAGCAGGAGGTGAATGGAGCATGAGTGTAGCCTCTCTTGCTTTAAATGCTAGCAACTATCGCTAATGCGAGTGAGCAAGAGAATATGTTGCTCTTGCTTAGGTAAATCATATTGGCGCTTAGCGAGATTGAGTTGCTAATGCAAGAGTGAATTGATAAGGCTCGCTTGCTATCGACTATCGCTAAGGCGAGTTAACGAGTGGCCTGCTAAAGCAGTCAAAGGAATGAGCAATAAGGAGAGGAAAAATACGACCAAAACCTTTTTTTTTTTAAATATTTATCTTGTTATAAATAATATTAAATTTTATTTAACAAAATTAATATAAATAAAAAATATTTATTATTAAAAATATTCTCTTAGTTTAACCGGTTAGAACAGCATTCTTCTAAAATGCTAATTTTGGTTCGAATCCAAAAGAGAATATAATCATTATAAAAATACTGTATGATTTTGTTAACTATTAAATATTTTATATAACAAAACTTTTTTTTTTTTTTGCGCATACGAAATGCTTTACTTATATTATTTAATTTTTAATTAAAATATAGTTATATCACTATAAAATTTTTTTTTCATTTTTTAATATAGCTGTGCAATCACTTATTAAAATATGCTTAAAAAAAAATAATATTTTTATCAATTATATTTATTTACAAAAAATTACTTTTATTTAAATAATAATTTTTATTTAATTTTTATCCTTGTTTAAATATTATTGCAAATACAGCGATAATTTATACAATACTCGTTCTCTCTACCTTAGTAGCTTATGCAATCGCTCAATTAAACATTTAGTCTTGCCATAGCAACTCACTCTTGCTTAGGCAATTATTCGTTCACTGTAACTATCACTATAACTTTTGCTCACTCGCATTAACGATAGTCGCTAACATTTAAAGCAAGAGAGGCAACCCACCTTTGCATAAGCAGGAGAGCAAAAGTTAGCGAGAGTGCGGCGGTAATGTGGGTGTGGTGTATCGTTATCACCCTCGCCTTAGGACTAAAGTCACAGTAGCCTAAGCAAGCGATCGCGGAGCGGGGGGGGGGGAGTGGAAAAATTTTTTTTTTTAATAATTAAAAATATTGTAATTTTTTAAAAGAAGAGAAATGTAATTATTAAAAATAAAAAATAAACGAGTATAGTTAAGTGGATATAACCTCTACCTTCCAAGTAGATATCATCAGTTCAAATCTGATTATTCGTAATTTTTATTAGTATTATAAATCAATTCTTTAAAATTATAATATTAATATGTTATTAATAAATTTAAAAAATCTTAACAATTAAAAATTGTCATTTAAATTAACAATTTTGTTATTATTACTTTTTTTTAATTTTTTTATAAAGAACAACTTTTCGCTCCGTACGTAGCACTTGCAATCACTCTTTCCCCTTCCCCTCCCCTTCCCCTTCCCCCGCTTTGCGGGGGAAGGGGAGGGGAGATATAGCAACACCCGACTCCGGTGTTCGGTTAATTACCTAAGCAAGAGTTTAAGTATAAGTAAAGGTGAGTTATAAAATTTACACTTGCTCTTGATCACTCGCTTACTCTTAATAATCCTTAGCGATAGGTGATAGCGACTAACCCTAGCTCACAATCTTGCTCACTTTTACTAATGTGTGTTACGCTAGCCTGATTTAGTTATATCTTTTGCTATTGGTTGCTTAAACATAAAGTTATCAATAAGGTGAAAAGCGAGTAAACAAAAGTTAATGGTTATTTTTTGCAAACATTTCTTATTTTAAAAATATGTAAACTACAATTAAATGTATTCAACAATAAAGTAAAAAATATTGTACAGTATGTTATTTTAACATTAAAAAAATTAATTATACAAACATATAAAAGGAAATATAATATAAATAAAATTGGTTGTACAGAATATTATTTTTTTTTTTAAACAAAATACTAAATACTAGCTTTTTTTTAAGCAAATACTTTATTATTATTGCTAAAGCAACAGTACTTTAATTGTTTGTAAATATTTCTTAGATTTAAAATAATCGCTCCCTGCTTTAGCTCCCTGCCTGCTTTAGCCGGCACCCCCTTTGTTAAAGCAAGGGATGTGGGTAGGGTAGGTAGCGTTATGTATTTTTGTTTTACAAATTATTAAATTTATTAATTTAACTTATTTTACTCACGCACCCGCATTAGCGTAAGTTCAGTGTGACTTATTTAACTAATATGAATAATGCTAGCCCTCTCTCGCTCCCTCTTTCAGCTAAAGTAGGGTCGCTTCCTCCCCACCCCTCGCTCCTTTGCTAAAGCAAAGGAGCGAACCATTCCCCTTTACCTTATGTTCGCAAAGCGGGAGGGGGGGGGGAATTACGCTAAGCAAAATGAGTATACTATAATTAAAAGTAGTAAAAAAAGGTAATATAAAAATACTTGCGTAAATAAGTTAAAATTAAATAACAAAATAAAATAGCTAAACTAATATTAGTAATAAAAAAAAAATAAAAAAAAAAATGAACAATAATATTATTTTTTAAATTTTTGTTTATACAATAATTTAATTATAATATATTGTTTTTAACATAAAATGTCCTTGGTTTTAAATTATTGTCATAGTGTCAGTTCTTTTAAATATATTTTAATTATTAAATTTTATTTTTTAATATTTAAGTTATAATTTAGGTCTAATTATATCTTTAAATAAATTTAATTAACTATAAATTTTTAATTTTCTATATTTCATTCTATCGCTCACCAAAGGGCGCTTGCTTTAATTTTCTAGTAACTTTTTTATATTTTTTTAAAATTAATATTTTTATAGTTACAGTTGATCCTGCTCACTTGGTCACTAAGATGTGAGGCTACCCACTTTTGCTACCTCACTTTCAATTTTTAAAATAAAAAATAAGCCTCGCTTACTCTCACTTTTGCTTAGGCAATAATGCGGAGGCCACCAGCTAAAGCAGTCGCCGAAGGCGAGAGGGGTGGGGGGAGGGAAGGTAGTGTCGCGTATTAACTAAGCAAGAGGTGAAGGGTGCTAGAAAGTGAGCGATTGCATAATCAACTAAGCAAAAATGTGATATTGCATTATCCTCTTTTACTAAAACTTTACTCGCTTTCACTCGCTAATGCTAAGGTTAGCAAGGGTGGTAGCTAAAGCAAGAAATGGTGGTGGTGAGCAAGTGAGTAAGCAAATTAAACTATGTAAATGTGAGAAAATAGAGTTGCTTAGTCTCTCTCTTGCTCCCTGCTTTAGCACCCCTCGCTTTGCTCGCTTTGCGATCGGGAGGGAGGCAACACCACATTCACATAAGCGAGTGCTTGGTGGCTAAGGCAATAATGCGACAACGAAAAAAAAGCTAGGAATTGCGCTTCCCCTCCCCTCCCCTCCCCTCCCCTCCCCTCCCCCGCTTTGCGGGGGAAGGGGAAGGGGAAGGGGAAGGGGAAGGGGAAGGGGAAGGGCGAGTAATATTTTGCAATAGTAAAATTTATCAAAAGCTAGTAACTGCTAATTTTTTTTATTTACTAATCTGTTTATTTTAAACTCAGCTTATATAAGTTTATACTTATATTATGGAAAATTAATATTGGTTTGTTTTACGTATGTTTTTAAAGAAATAATTAAAAAAAAAAATTTTTCTAAAACTTTTAAAAAAGATAGATAAAGTTAAAATAAAAATTTTATTGATATTTTATCTTACATAGTATTTTAAATATAATATATTAATATATAATTTAAAATTCAGTATTTATTTATATTATTTATATAATTATATAAAATAAATTATTAAATATACCTTATATATTATCATTCAAACAATGTCTAATTTTTCAATTTCTACTTTAATTTTTAATTTAATAGATGTTTTAGCAGTTATATTACCTATTTTATTGGCAGTAGCTTTTATGACTATTATTGAAAGAAAACAATTAGCAGCACATCAAAGAAGAGTAGGGCCTAATACTGTAGGTTACTACGGATTATTACAACCATTCTCTGATGCTTTAAAATTAATTCTTAAAGAAACAATTATTCCTTCTCATTCTAATAAGGTATTATTTTATTTAGCTCCTATATCTACTTTAGTATTTAGTTTATTAGGTTGGGCTATTATACCTTTTGGAAAAGGTTTAGCAATATCAGATTTATCTTTAGGAATATTATATACTTTAGCTTTATCTTCTTTAGGAGTTTATGGTATATTATTTGCGGGATGAAGTGCTAACTCAAAATATGCTTTTTTAGGGTCCTTAAGAAGTACTGCTGCTATGATATCTTATGAATTAATTTTAAGTTCAGCTATACTAATTATTATTTTTTTAACAGGTTCATTTAATTTTACAACTATTATTGAAATACAACAAGCTATTTGGTTTATAATTCCATTATTCCCTGTGTTTATTTTTTATTTTATTGCTGTACTAGCTGAAACTAGTCGTACCCCTTTTGATTTACAAGAGGCTGAATCAGAATTAGTTTCTGGATTTATGACTGAACACAGTTCAGTTCCTTTTGTTTTCTTTTTTCTTGGTGAATATTCTTCTATTGTATTATTTAGTAGTATAACATCTATTTTATTTTTTGGAGGATATAACATGCCAGAAATTTTTGTAAATGAATCAATTTTTAATTTACAATCAATTTTTTTAGGTATTAAAACTTGTTTTCCTTGTTTTTTATTTGTTTTAGTTCGAGCTACTCTGCCTCGATTAAGATATGATCAATTAATTGATTTATGTTGGTTAAATCTTTTACCTGTAGCAGTAGCTCTTATTATATTAGTTCCTAGCATATTGGTAGCATTTGATATTGTACCTTATTAAATTTTACATTTTATTTTTATTATTTTTTTTAATTTAAATAACTTATATTACCCTTATTATTTAAATAATAAATATAATTAATTTTTATTAATTTTTATTATAAATTATTAGGTGTAGATTTACTAATATTATTTAATAGTTATATTAATACTTTTTAGTCTTAATTATTTTAGTAGCTAGGGCGAATGTGATAGTTTAAAATTTTAAATGATTTTATTTTCTAATAGCTGCGCGCCAGCTTATTTATTTGATACATTTTTTTTTGTTTTTTAACTCTTACTTAAACTTTATGGTGAGTGAGCCGCGTTTTGCATAAGCAAGAGGGTGTTGAGTTTATTTAAATATTAATAATTTGATACTAGTTACATAATTGTTCTCGCTCCTTGCTAAAGCAGAGTAGTATCTATATAGGTTTAACTTGCCTAAGCAAGCGATCGCGGAGCGAGGAGTATGATAAATTAAAGATTAATGAAAAAAGCTTAGAGACTATACGGGTAAAAACTAATAAAAAATAATTAGTAAAGATATAGTCCGCTAGCTAAATAAAAATTATTTATTAAAAATAAAAAAAATAGATTTTATTAGCTATTGGTAACGATGGTCTCACTGTCTCTACAACTTGCTCAGTGAAATTGAATTACCCGTGAAGATGCGGGTTATCTTCAGAGGGACGGGAAACTTAAATTGATCACCTACTATTATGTATAGTAGTACTGTCCCATTCCTGCTTTAGCTGTCCCTCGCTCTTGCTCCCTGCTTTAGTACCCCTCGCTCGCGCAGCGAAAGCAGGAATGGGGAGGGAGTTGCCTCCCTCTCTTTCCTTGCTAAAGCAAAGGAGCGAGCCATCCCGTCCCGTTCCCTCGCTGCTTTAGCAGCGAATGGGGGGGGGGGTGGGTAGGGCTGCTAAAGCTGGGGCTGCTAAAGCTGGAGGGTAGGGAACGCACGCTAACTCGCTTATTCAAATTGTGAGTGTTGCTATTACAATCACAAAAGTTATAGATGCCTAAGCAGGCAAGATAGATAGGTAAAAGTATCGTAATTTAAAAATTATATAGTTATTTTTTTTTTGTTTTTAGTTAGAATAGAATATTAAAATTTTATTTTTGTTATAGTGTTTATTTTCTTTTTAAGCATTAATCGCCTCCTTGCTTTAGCAAGGTAGCGAGGGAAGATTACACTTGCTTAAGCACAATTTATTTTTATTAGTATTTTTAACTAAACTTTTAGATTATGCAATTTTTAACTTAATACTTCTATGTTATTTTAGTTTTTAATATGAATAATATTGCAGTAATAAAAAAAAAAGTTGAACACATAAGAGGTTTCCTAGTTATTATAAGATTTGTAGGTAGGAAAAAAAAAAATAACTTATATTTTTACAAAGGATAGTAGCCTAAATAAGAGTGAGGCTAATTATGATTTTGATAGTTACCTATTGCCTGCTTTAGCAGCCCCTCTTTTTTTAATAGCGAGCAAAAGCTTTGATCTCCCTCTTGCTTAGGCAATACGCGACCCTGCTTTAGCTGTGGCTCTTGCTAAAGCAGCAGCGAGAGCGAGGGCTTGCTTTATTTATATTTATTTAAGCATAAATTCAGCTAGTATTAGCCTAACCTTAGGTATAGTAGTAAAAGCAAGTAAGTTTAAATTAGTCGCTAGCTGCTAAAGCAAGAGAATTTAACTATTCACTATTATGCTATTATGCTTATATTTCTTATAAGCAATTTTATAAGTTGTTTAAGTATACTAGTCGCTCACTAACATTAGTAAGTGAGCGTTGCGTTAAAAATTAAAAAAAAAATTATACAAATCTTTTAGAAAAAAAATTATTTATAAACCTAAATTAAAAAATAATAAAATTTATAATTTTAATAATTATTGATTTTTTATCCTGAATTTATAATTATTTTATTTATATTTATTAAAAAAATAATTTAAATTGTAATAATTAATAATTCTGTTTAACTTTATATTTAGCTCGAATTACATAAACTTACTTGCTTATGTTTAGCTTTTGTTACTAAAAAATAGTTTAAGTATAAATGTTTGCCTGCTATAGCAGCTCTATTATTACATTAATAACTAGTTAAATCTTTCACTTTTATGCCAGCGCTCCTCGCTTTGCGAAGGGTGAGCGGGTGAAGGGTTGGTAAGCCATTCACATTAGTTTAAGTAAGTTTAAATAATTACTGCCGCTCACTCTCACTCTTACTTGCTAATGCGACGGTTGCTATCATATATCGATAAGGCGAGTGTTGCTTAAGTAAGGAGGCGGCTGCTAAAGCAGCTAAAGCAGCTACAGCATCTAAAGCAGCTAAAGCAGCTACAGCATCTAAAGCAGGAGGGTTGACGAAAAGTTTAATTTAGCAATAATTTTAAACTAAAAATAAAGTTAACAAATTTAAATTTTAAAAAGCTAATAAATTAAATGAGAATTTTAAAAAATAATGTCTTATTAAGATTAATTAATTCTTATGTAGTTGATTCACCACAACCTGCTAATATTTCTTATTTATGAAATTTCGGGTCTTTATTAAGTGTGTGTTTAATAATACAAATATTAACTGGATGTTTTTTAGCTATGCACTATACTCCTCATGTAGATTTTGCTTTTAATTCAGTAGAACATATTATGAGAGATGTAAACAACGGTTGAATGATAAGATATATACATGCTAATGTTGCTTCATTTTTTTTTATTTTTGTTTATGCTCCTCTTTTTTTTATTAAACTATTTTTATACTCACCCACATACACATACACAGACATATATACATTAGTGTTCGTTTGCGTTTGCGTGAGTCACTGTGTTTGTTGCTATCACTCACTCTCGCTCACTAATGTGAGCGGTCATTTTTTTTTCACTCACAATCACAAAGTGAGTGAGTTGCCTAAGCAAGCGAGTGAGAGAGGGCTGGCTCTCGCTCACTAATGTGAGCAGGGGCCAGAAAAACTCTTCGCCTTCAAACCGTAGGCTTAAATATATAAATACAAACCAAAAATTTACCTGTGCCTACGACACCATTTGGCTTTTGAAATGAGCCCTAAATAACCTATTTATTAATTTAAATTGCTTAAAATCTTTGTTAATAAATCATTTTCATTTTTTTAAGGTTAATGATGTTATTAAACCTTCATTAAATATAATTATGCATAGCACTTTATTTCTTTCTTGCGCTCACTCACATAAGTGAGTGGTGTCGCAGTCCCTCGCTTTAGCTTTAGCAACCCCTGCTTTAGCTGCTTTAGCTACTTTAGCTAGTGGAGGGAAAGGTGGAGATATTGATAATAAAAAAAATAAATTGTCAAAACTAAACGAATCTTTTTTACAGTGATTTGTAGGTTTTTCTGATGCAGAAGGTTGTTTTATGATTAACATTAAAAATAAAACAGAAGTACATTTTATATTTCAAATAACTTTACATATTGATGATGTAGTAACTCTTTATAAAATTAGGGAAAATTTAGATATAGGAGTAGTAACTATTAAAGGTAACACTTGTAGTTTTCGAGTTCATTCTTTCCCAATATTAATAAATTATATAATTCCTATTTTTGATAAGTATCCTTTACTAACACATAAACAATTAGATTATAGAGATTGAAAAAAAGCTGTTTTATTAAAAAAAGATAATCAAGAAATATCTCGATCTTTAAGTACTGATACATTAGAAAAAATAAATAGTATAAAAAGTGGTATAAATACCTCCAGGGTAAATTTTGAAGGATATATTTTAAATAAAAATATGATTCAAAAAAATTGATTATTAGGTTTTATAGAAGGTGATGGTTCTTTTTATATTTCTAATTCAAGTGTTGTTTTTGGAATAACACAAAAAAACCGTAAAATTTTGGATGCTATTTCTGAGTTTATTCAAGATTTACCTTTATTACCGGCTTATAATAATTTATTTGTTCCTAAAAAACCTAACTGTATTATTACAAGTAAAAATAATAATAAAGCCTATCAATTAGTTATTACAGATAAAGATGTTTTATTTCAATACATCTATCCTTTTTTTCAAAATCTTAAATTTTACAGTAGAAAAAAAATAGATTTTATAATTTGAAGCATAGGTTTATTATTATTTATATTTGGTTATAATCATACATCTAAAGGTAAAATTGTATTATTGAAATTATCTAACAATATGAATTCTAAGAGATATTTTTCTAATATTTTAGATGTAATAGAATTAAAAGAAATTTTTAATATAGAACCTCCCTTTAATATTCAATCTGGTAAAAGTCATTTTATTTTAACTAAAGAATATTTTCAGTCTAAAGGAAGTAGATTAGGTTTTAAATTATATATTTATAAAAATGGTGTAGAAATTAAAGGGTCTCCCTTTCCAAGTTTTACTCAAGGAGGAAAAGCTATAGATTTAAATTCTGTTTCATCAATTAAAAATTATATTGATACAGGTAAAATTTATAAGGAAGGTTATACTTTTTATTCTGCTCCCCATTCGCCCTTGCTTTAGCAAGGAGCTGCTACTCCCCTTCCCCCTGCTAAAGCAGGGGAGGGGAAGGGGCCTGCTAAAGCGGGCAGGGGAGGGGAAGCAGCAGTTTTATACGCATTTAAAAAGTAGTTTAATAAAGTGGGCCTTTATATTCAATATCTACTTATTTGAATATTAAAGCTAAAGGCTATATGCTAAAAATTTATATAATATATTGTACCTTTAATATATAAATTAATCTTAAATTAATTATAATTTATTAGGTTAAAATCAGTATATCTTCGCTGGTGCCTTCATAGCCCGATATATCACATAACAATCAAAAAAATTACTTTCCGTATGCCTCCTCCCCATCCCTTCGCTTGCTTAGGCAAGCGACCCATTAGGTGAAAGGGGCCCCTGCTAAAGCAGGGGAGGGGCTGCTAAAGCTGGGAGGCTCCGCCTTATAGGTAAGAAAAGGTTGTTTTAGTGCTTTATTGCTTTAGCATTCAGCAAAAAAAAATAATAATTAGCAGATAATAATATTTCTCAACGATCATACGCCTTTATTTCTGTAATAAAAATTTATTATTTTAAGATAGTAGTTTATTAAATATTTATTTTCAGGATATGACATGATCTAATTTTCCGATTATATCTTTCGCTCGCTCCGCGCTTGCGTTTGTTAAATAACAATATAATGGAAAAAAAAGCATATAGCAAGAGGATTATATTATAGTTCATATAAAAATCCGAGAACATTAGTATGATCTATAGGAGTAATTATCCTTATACTTATGATGGCTATTGGTTTCTTAGGTTATATACGTAGCCTAAAATGGTTTAAATATGAAAAAACAACAACTACAACTAAAACTAAAAATACTATTAGTTTTAATAATTTTTTTGCACTCCACAGTCCGGAAGGCAGGCTCCTACCCCGCCCCTTGCTTTGCAACCCACAGCTAAAGCAGGCAAAGCGAGGGGATAGGGGAAGGGGAGGGGGGAGATTTTATAATTCATTAAATAATTATAATGATAATAATTGTAATAATGATAGATCAGTTTCCAAAATAGTAGAAGATTTTCTAAAAGATAAAAATTTAAAACCTGTATTTATTTATGAAGATTTAAAAAATCAAGAGGTTAAAGATAAAATTAAAAATAATACTAAAAATTTAAGTGGTGTTTATTTAATTTTAAATAAAACAACTCTAGATTACTATATTGGATCCGCTTCTACTGATAAATTTTATACTAGATTTTATAGACATTTAATTAATTATACTGGAAATAAAATAGTTAAATTAGCAGTAAAAAAATATGGTATTGATAATTTTGCTTTTTTAGTTTTAGAATTATTTCCAGAAAAAGTCAATGTAGAAAATAATAAAAAATTATTAGATTTAGAAGATTTTTATTTAAAATCTCTACTACCTAATTATAATATATTAACAGAAGCTGGATCTAGTTTTGGATATAAACATACTGAAATCTCTCGTATAAAGATGAAAGCTAAGTATAGTGATGAACGTCGTGAAGCTATAGGTAATTTAAATAGAGGTAAAGCTTTTAGTGAAGAACTTAAAAAAAAAATGAGTAAAAGTGCTTTATCTAGAGTTAAACCTACTTTTTCTGAAAAAGCTTTATCAAATATGAGAAAAAAATCTAAATCAATTATATTATATAACATTAATGATAATACTGTATATGGTGAATTTAACAGTATAAAAGAAGCAGCTGCTTGTATAAATTGTAATGAAAAAACTATAAGAAGATCATTACAAACAGATAAAAAAATATTATTAAGACGTTGAATTGTTAAATTTAAATAATCTTATATTTAAATCATAGTCCCACGAGTTAAATTTCTTATGCTAACTTCTAGAAGGAAATAAGAATTAAAGTGGAATTACCTGACAGGGTAATTGAAGAAATAAATTATTTCTTTGGCAATGTTAGTGAAAACGATCAAAAGATCATAAATTAAAATTATGATAAGAGATCGTCGGTTTTCTAGAAAATCGCGACAGACTGGGTCACTAATGGGTGTCTGGAATGATGCTTAATGCACAGTCGAAACTATTAATTATTATAAATTGATAATTAACAGAATATACGAATTTAAAGTTATTCTGACTTGTCTGAAACCAGACAAGCATGTTGTACGTATTACCATATGGACAAATGAGTTTATGGGGTATAATAAACCTTGCCCCAAATGCTAATATTTTAATTAATAGAATATTTACATATTTAGAATGTCTAGAACAAAATTATCAGTCGTGAAGCGGCATCTATAATTTAGCTATAAATGAATTCATAAAATTATATGAATCTTTATTTAGTATAATTGATTTTAATTTATTCGAAAAATTAAATTTTTATCAATTATCTTTACCTTTAATGAAAAATAATTTATCAAGGATAAGGGCAGATAAACGAATAGGTCCTCATAATAAAATAGTATTAGATATTATTTTTGGTAGTTTACTAGGTGATGGTCATGCTGAACGCAGAATAAATGGTAATGGCACTCGAGTAACATTTTATCAAGAAGGTGTACATGTTTCTTATTTACTTTGATTGCATAGTTATTTATCTGATTTAGGATATTGTAGTTCAAATGTTCCAAAGATTCAAACTCGATTAGGATCAAAAGGTATAGTAAGAAAAATAATTAGATTTAGAACTTGAAATTATACAAGCTTTGATTGAATACATGAAGCGTGGTATGCTGACGAAACTAAAAAAATACCAAATTTAATAGGTGAATATTTAACTCCTCTGTGTTTAGCTGTTTGAATAACGAATAGCTGAGTAAGAAACTCTCAGGGTTTAACTCTAAAAAGTTTACATTCTTATGAGGATTGTTTAATACTTATCACAGCATTATATCAGAATTTTAAATTAGAGTCTAAAATAGTTTCCACAGATACACCTTCTAAATATGTAATAACTATTAAAGGAGAATTTTTAATGAAGTTAGAACATATAACTAGTTCAACCATTGTATCTAAATTTATGAAACACAAAGTAGTAGGGGCTCAGCAACCAAGCGCACTAAAAAAAAGAAACTATTCTACTTTAGCTTTATCACAATCTTTTTTCATATCTGAACCTATGTCTCAATATCCTATTTTTCCTAAATCTCTTCCAGCTACGCATGTTCCGAATCCTTGATTTATAACAGGTTTTTCAGATGCAGAAGCTTCATTTATGGTTTTAATAAATAAAAACTCTAAAGTTAAATTAGGCTTTCAAACTCAAGTTTGTTTTCAAATAGGCTTACACAAAAAAGATAAATTTTTATTGGAAATGATTCAATTCTATTTTAAAGGAGTAGGTATTATTGCTAAACAGGGACAAGACTTAGTTCAGTATAGAGTAACTTCTTTAAAAGATTTAAAAATTATAATTGAACACTTTGAATATTACCCTTTAATAACGCAAAAAAAAGCAGATTTTGAGCTTTGAAAACAGATTATTGAATTAATTTATAATAAAGAACATCTTTCTGAAAAAGGACTAATAAAGATTGCCACTATAAAGGCATCTATAAATAAGGGACTTTCAGATGAGTTAAAAATAGCCTTTCCTAATATTAACCTTATTACTAGACCTGTTGTATTAGATCAGTCTATTAAAGACTCAAATTGAATAGCGGGATTTGCGTCTGGAGATGGTTCATTTATAATTAGCATATTTAAAAGTAATACTCCTACTGGTTATGCTGTAAGATTAATATTTAAATTGACTCAACATTCTCGGGATACTGAGTTAATGAAAAGTTTGGTTGATTATCTGAAGTGTGGTCGTTATGTTTCAGCACAATTAAGTTTTAACCGTGGAGATTTTATTGTATCGAATTTACCAGATATAGTGGAAAAACTTATTCCATTTTTTAAGGAGTATAGGATTATGGGAACTAAATATTTGGATTTTGAAGATTTTTGTGAGATAGCAACAATGATGGTAACTAAAGGCCATACTACTATAGAAGGATTAGAACAAATTAAAAAAATAAAAGAAGGTATGAACACACGTAGAAAAATAGATGATTGCTAAATCTAACTTTCTAGTTTTAATTGGATTCATGATTTATGGTACATTAATGGTGTTAAAGTTATTCCTTCAAATATTGGAGATTTTCTTACTCCGTTAGCATTAGCTATATGAATAATGGACGATGGAGGTAAAGTTAATCAAGGTCTTAAACTTTCTACTAATTCGTATACTTATTCAGAATGTTTATTTTTAGTAAAAGTCTTATATGATAATTTTAATTTAAAAGCCTCAGTTCAATCAACTGGAGTTTCAGACCAGTATCAAATTTATATTTGAAAAGAATCTATGCCTCTACTTCGTGATATAGTTTTACCTTACGTTCATTCTTCTATGAAATATAAATTAATTAATTAAATTAGTATAGTCTATTAATAAAATATAATTTATAAATAACATTTAAATATAAATTATAATATTTTATATCAAATGTACTTTATTGAATAGGCGACATCGATGAAAACAGGTCAAAGATATTGTTTTTGTATCAAGACCGTCGGTATATTTATGATTTAAAAGTTTTTACCACTCCCCTCCCCTACCCCTTCCCCAAAGGGGAGGGGAGGGGAAGGGGAGGTACAGTTTTTAAATAATTATAAATATTATCGCTACAGACTGGGTCATTGATGGGTATTTATTAAAAAAACAACAAAAATGTAAAGATAAATGCTTAATGTACAGTCGGAGTTTAATCATTAATAGATTTAATGACATATGGTTTACTTAAATGTTTGATACTAAATACATTCTATTATTATTAATAATATTTAAAAATACTCGCTCGCTGCGCGAGCGCAAGAAAAATATAATATTATTATTTTTTAATTTGAATCAGGTTTTTAAAAAATAAAGTATTAAGTAAATACGTGATTAGTGTATTGAAAAACAAAATTATATTTAGGCCTTAGTCCCTAAAACCTAAAAACGGGAGAAAATTTAGTTGATTTCTAACTACAATACATTAATTTTAAACTTGGCTACAGTTATTACTAACTTACTATCAGCTATCCCAGTATTTGGACAAGATATAGTAGAATTAAAATATTTCACAATTGGCTTTGCTAAATTTATAGATCAGGGTTGCGGGTCGCTACCGCTCCATACCCTATTCGCTCCCTGCTTTAGCTCCCACAGCTTTGCTCCCCCTCGCTTGCTTAAGCTAGCGACCCCAGCTGTAGCTGCCCCAAGCTTTAGCTGCTCCTTTCCCCTCGCTTTGCCTGCTTTAGCTGAGGGACCTGCTTTAGCTGTCGCACCCTCGCTTTCCTTGCTAAAGCAAAGGAGCGAACGGGTGCGAGAGAGGGGCGGGGTGGGATTGTCTAAGCAAGGGGTGGTTCGCTCACTAATGTGACATAGGGTGCAAGGTAAAAGAGGCTGTTTTAGCAGGATCGAGAAAAACTTAGTGTGCTGCTTCTCAACAATTATTACTACAAACAAAAAAACTGCTGATTATTTACCTACCATTGGTAGTATAAGTAGCAGTGCTTTAAAAGGAAAAAAATTAAGAGTAGACAAGAAAGATTATTTAACTGTTCCTTATCAATTTATTGCCTTTTTAGTGGGTTTTATAGATGGAGATGGTTATATTCAAATAGTTAAAACTACTAAAGGTTATATTTCTGTAAAATTGGTAATAATTTTACAATTAAAAGACATATCTACTTTAGAATATATTCAATCTGTATTAAATATAGGTAAATTAACAATAAATAAAGATTTAAGAAATTCAATATGTAAATTAGTTATTAGTAAAACAGATTTACAGGAAGTTCTTTTTCCATTATTAGTTCACCATAATATATTTTTTTTAACAACAACTCGAAGAGAACAATTTGATTTAGCTATGTATATTTTTAAAAAGGATATAAAGTTTTTTGATAGTATATCCAACTTAAATTATAAGGAGATATTTACTGAATTTAAGTTGCCTAATACAGCATTAGATTACCTTCAATTATCATTTTTTAAAAATTGAATTGTAGGCTTTACTACAGCTGAAGGTTCCTTTTTTATAAAATCAAATAATGATAGTTGTTTTCAATTAAAACAAAGAATTCATGATCAATTGTTTGAAGCTTTTAAACTAGTATTTAATACTAACCGAAAAATTGATATAGAAAAATCAAAGTATGCTCAATTTTCTGTTAGTTCCAAAAAAGATGTTCAAACAGTTATCAACTTTTTTTCATTTTCTGGTCTTCATCCTTTAATTGGACTAAAATATATTCAATACTTAAGTTGATTAAATAATTTAAAAATTAGCATACGTTATAAAAATTTAAACTTTCCTATTTAATCTTAATATTTTTGTTGTGCGCTCCGCCCACCTGCTGTAGCTGGCGACAGCTACGCAGAAACTAAAGTTTTTTATCTAGAAGGTTAGCTAGCGTTAGCTTTTTTTCGGTAACAAGCGCTCCGTCTTCCTTTTGTGAAATTAGTTCCTTTAAACAGTAACGTTTAATTGGCAAACGGGGAAAATTGCAAAAAAATCTAAATACATATTTATTGCAAAGTACACCTCCAGTGTTTTAGATAATTTGCAGCGAAACTTGATTCGGTAAGGCTCCGCAGTAACTAGCACCGCAGCCGCATAAAAATGTATCAAGAACGTTCAACGACTAATGGGTGAGTATTACCAACAATAAGCCCAACAAGATAGCCCCGCAACCATTTAATATTTTTGGTTGATGACATAGTCTAAACATTGTTGTGAAACAATGAAGATATAATTAAAAAAATATCGTTAATAATTTGTAATTTGAGGAGGCTTTTCTGTTTCTAATGCTACATTAAATAGATTTTTCTCTCTACATTATATTTTACCGTTTTTATTAGCAGCTTTAGCTGTTGCTCATATGATAGCTCTTCATATTCATGGGTCAAATAATCCAAATGGAGTAACTTCTAATGGGGATAGATATGCAATGCACCCTTACTTTATTTTTAAAGATTTAGTAACTTTTTTTGCATTTTTTTTAGTATTATCAATTTTTGTATTTTACTTTCCTAATGCTTTAGGTCACAGCGATAACTATATTCCAGCAAACCCTATGGTTACACCGGCATCGATAGTACCTGAATGATAAACATAAATATCATGCCTAAGAGTAATCTTTTGAAAAATTTACTTTACTGTATGCTGAAAACTCCTAAAGCTTTAAGTACTAATAAATTAAAATTTAAGTTTAAATCTTAAAGATAGTAGCAATGGACAATCAGCAGGAAACCATACTATATAGATCCTCAGAGACTTTACGTTAAGCTCCTTTAAAAATAGTTAAAGGATGAAGATATAGTCCGATCCTATTTGAAAGATTAGGAATATATATAAATATATAAATATTTATAATTTTGATTTGACAACTTATTGAAGTTTATTATGTAAACAAAATTACACAACTACAGTTAAAAAAAGATTAACTAAAATTGAAAGATCAAAAATCAATATAGATAGCCCTTTAAATGAAATAATAATTGGATTATTATTAGGAGATGGTCACTTACAATGTAGAAATGGTAATAGTAGATTTATTTATGGTCAAAGTAGTTTAAGAGAACATCATTTAAATTATTTTTATCATATTTTTGATTTATTTAAACCTTTTATATCAAAAGATTTTGTTCCTAAATCTAGAACATTTATAGATAAAAAAACTAACATTAGTTACAGATCAATTTCTTTTGCTTCATTAACTCTACTCGCTGCGCGCTTGTTTTAATTATTATAGAAATTTATTTTATAATAAAGAAAATATAAAAGTAGTACCTTTAAATATAAATGAATTATTAACTCCTCCCCTACCCCTTCCCCTCCCTCGCTTTGCGATCAAAGGGGTAGGGGAGGGGAGGGGAAAGGACTAGCTTATTGAATTATAATTATTTATATATTATATTTTGATTTTAAAAATAGTGATTCTTTTTTACATTATAGTGAGTTTTATAATATGAATATGTTAAATCTTTACAGTTTATCAATTATACCTGTTGTTACTTATAATAACGCTTTTTCTAATAAAAATAAAATAATTTTAGATAACAAAGAAAAAGCAGGTGTATATTGCTGAACTCTGTTATCTACCAGCAAGTCTTATGTTGGTAGTAGTGTAAATTTAGGTAGAAGATTAAGAAATTATTTTAATCCTGTTTATATTTCACATATCACCCGTAAGAACATGGTTATTAACAAAGCTCTTTTAAAATACGGTTATTCAAAATTTAAATTAGAAATCCTTGAGTATTGTGACCCTAAAGATTTAGTGAAAAAAGAGCAATATTATATGGATATTTTAAATCCTGAATACAATGTATTAAATACTGCTTATTCTTCTCTAGGTTATAAACATACTAAAGATTCTTTAGTAAAAATAAAAAAACAACTAGCTATACTTAATAAAAGTAAGTCTATTTCAGTTAAGGTTACTAACTTAGAAACAAATATTTCGGCCGCCGAAGGCGAGAATATGATTCTTTAACTGTTGCAGCTAAAACTCTTAATACAACTAGGAGTACTTTACAAAGACATATTCTTAATTCTAAACTTTTTAAAGGTATATATAAATTAGAATCTAATTTATCTGTTTCACCTTTTGATTCTAATTATTTAATTCATCCTAATTCAATTAAAATTGAAGTTACTGATTTAAAGTTAAAAACCATAACTAGATATACTTCTATTCTATCGGCAGCTAGAGTCTTAGGAATAAGAGGCACAACTATTTCTAATTTTTTATTGCGTAACCAAACTAAACCATACCCCGCCCCGCCCCATAAGGGGAAAGGGGAAAGGGGAAAGGAAGATTTATATTCAAAAAAATTTAACTTAACTTTCGGTTGTCTTTTATCAAAATAAAGGATTACAGTTATAAACATCTCCCTGTCCCTTCCCCGCCCCATTCGCAAAGCGAGGGGAAGGGGAGGAGGGAGAAAAATGTTTTAAATTGACTTTGGCGGAGCTTCTGCGATTAAAATTTTAGTCCGGAGTGCGGAGCTGCGTAGTCCGGAGTCCTCCTACGGCCTACGGCCTACGGCCTACGGAGAGGAGGGGAGATAAATTTTATAACTTGTGATGGTTCTCTTCAAAATAAAGGATTACATCTAAGTACTTATGGTTTTACATTGGAAGATGTTAACTTATTAATAAGTACTTTAGAAAATTTATTCGCACCTGATTTTCTAATTAAATGTTCAATTCATAATCATAAAAAAGGATATAGAATTTATATTTGAGAGGAAAGTATGAATAAGTTAAGAGACCATATCTCTCCGTATATGCATAAAGATATGCTATACAAGATAAATCCAAAATAGTTTATAGTTTTATATATATTATCGATTTATTACCATTCTATGCTATTTTAAGAAGTATTCCAAATAAATTATTAGGAGTTGTTGCAATGTTTGGTTCATTATTAATATTATTAATTTTACCTTTAACTGATTTATCTAGAACAAGAAGTAATCAATTTAGACCTGCAATGAAATTAGCTTTCTGATTTTTTGTAGTAGATTTCATAATATTAACTTGGATTGGTTCTCAGCATCCGGATTCTCCATATTTAGAAATAGGGCAAGCTGCTACTGCTTTCTACTTTTCTTGATTTTTATTTATAGTACCAACATGTGGTATATTAGAAAATACTTTATTTGATATTGCTACTACCAATAAAAATAACTAATAATTTAAATAATAAAAAAAAATAAAAATAATAATATATTACCCCTATTAAAAACAAGCGTTCCCTCCCATCTCGCTCTTGCTAAAGCATCAGCGAGATCGAGCGCTCACTCGCTTTCCTTGCTAAAGCAAAGGAGCGTCGGGTGCGAGCGCAGCGACAGCTATAGCATGCTCCGTTCCTGCTTTAGCTGTCGCTTAGAGCGAGGAGCTGCTTCTTCCCCGCCCCATTAGGGGGAAGGGGAGGGCAGCTAAAGCAGGGGAGAAAACAAGAAAATACGTTAATATTTAACTAATAGTTATACTAATATTAATAAAAAAAAGTAAAGATAGTTTAAGCAATAAAAATTTTTATGATAGTCTTTTCCTTACCAACTGAGCAAAATAGGTTTAATAGATGCCGCTTACCTCGCTCCCTGCTGTAGCACCCCTGCCTGCTTTAGCTGGCCGGGAGCTAGAGCAGGGAGGCGTGTAAGTGTTTTATAATAAATCTTAAAACAGTTTGTGATTTTAGTTTTGGCTAAGTGTAAGTAATAAAACTACTCACCTTTCGCATAAGCGGGTGGGTGAAGATCGTCCAGTGTTATGCCTAATTAGAGATAAAATAAAAATAGGTAAAGTTTATCCTATAATACCTAAAAATAATTGTAATGGAGCTTTTCGCCGTCCTTGCTTTAGCAGCCCTACTTTAGCTGTCCCGTACTTGTCGTTTTCTGCTTTAGCAGCTCCCGTACCCTCCCATTAGCAAATTGAGGGTGCGGTAAAAGAAGCTTAAAAATTAATAAAAATTATTGGTAATTTTAATACTTAAAAAATTTAAACTATTAAAATTAAAAGAAGCTTTTTACTTAATTAAAGATATGAAGCGCGGAGCGAAGGCAACAAAAAAAAAATTTTTTTTTTTTCATTAATAGACAAATTTTACATTTAAAATAAAAAATGAATTCAAAAATAACTGTTTTTTTTTTTTTTGGAGTGAGAAATAAATATTTCCCCTTATTTGTTACTAGGATTTATAGAAGTTGAGGGTTGCTTCACTGTATCAAGATTTGCTTATAATTCTCTTGCTCCCCGCCCCATTCCTGCTTTAGCTGAAGCGAGGGCTGCTAAAGCAGGGGAGTGCTTCAATTGGAGCAAACAATGTTAAAAAAAACTGTTATATCACCACCTCGCCTCCGCCGAAGGCGAGGCGGCTACGCCCACTACCCGCTTTCCTCGATTTGCCTGCTTTAGCTGAGGGAGGGAAGCGGTAGTTATAGCGAGCATTCACTAACTCGCTAATGTGAATGAGCAAGAGTGAGTTGCCTAAGCAAGATTGGTGGTTGTGTTTAATAAAGGTAAAATAATTAAAAAAGTAGTAACATAATAAATAGAGAAAATACACTAATTTTAACTTTAAATAAAAAGAGTAGCTGCTTATGCGGCCCTCATATAAGGATAGTAGGGGTTTATATTAAATAATAGTAAAGTAAATATTTAGCTAATTATAATATTTATAATTATAAAATTTATTTATAATATTATTTCAAAAAAAATAAATATAAAAATGAAGTAATTTATATATATTTATTAAAATATAACCTATAAGGTTCAAATCCTTTACTCTTTAGATTATATAATTTTTAATAATAAATTTTTATTATTTTTAGTTATATAAGAATTATAAGTCAAAGATTAATCTTAAGATGCCTTTAACTCTAAATTCTATTTAAATTTTTACTTGCAATAATATAAGGACTTTTATTATTTTTAAATTCTTTTTTTTTAAACTTTTTGCTGCGCCTCGCCTCCTTGCTTTAGCTGCTAAAGCAGGACGGCGGCTGCGCAAATTTAGTTTTTGATATTATTTATTAAAAAACAAAAAAACTTTAAGCCCCGCTCACTCTCTTGCTTATAAAAAAAGCGAGCGCTCGCGCAGCGAGCGAGTGAGTGGTTGTGTCGCTATGGTTTATTAAGAAGGATAAATTAATTTTTGCTCCCTTACTAAAACTATTGCTTTTGCTTACTGCTTTATATTACTAATGCATTTTCGCTTCATATAAATTGAGTGCTCGCTTTCCCTTTCCCCTCACCCTTTCCCTCGCTCCCCGCTTTAGCACAACCAGCTAAAGCAGGGAGCGGGGGTAGGTGGGGGGGGGGGGGGGTGCTAAAGCAGGGGTGCGGAAGATTTACTCTTGCTTTAGCAGAAGCCGAAGATCCGCTTTAGCTAAAAAAAGGGTTTAAAAAGTAATTATATAGTAGTTGTTGATAAGTCAACGGAGTTTACCGCTTCTACATTAACATTTTTGTTTTTTTAGGGAAGGATGGTGTTTAAATTCTATTTTTTAATTATAAAAATTTTTTATAATATTTATTTTTTTTTTCTCTCTTGCTCACTCGCTCGCATTAGCGCTAGCGCTAGTGATAGCAACCCCTGCTTTAAGTGCTTTAGATGCTTTAGATGCTTTAGCGGCTTTAGCTTTTTTAGATGTTTTAGATGCTTTAGAATGCTTTAGCTGGGGACGGCAACCGCGCTTTTTGTTTTTGCTTATATTTTTTAAGAAATGCTTTTTAATTCGCTTCTATTTAATAATTTTAAGAATAAGTATTTTTCTATTATTTTTATTTACCTTTAATTTACACTTTATTTTTAATAATAAAAAAATTTTAGGTTAAAAATTAGTTACCCTCGCTCGCTTATGGCTCGCTTATGTCACCCTCCTGCATTAGCACGGTATGCAACAGCTGGGAGCGATTGCTTACTCTCGCTTAAATCTTATTAATGCAATTGCAAAATCAAGTAAGTGGTACTACTCTTGCTCACTAAATCGCTATTACTAACTCGCTATCGCTCGCTCGCTAGCTAGCTAAGGCAGGCGGGTTGCTAAAGCAAGGGACGTGCGGCAGGGTGAGCGAATAATTGCCTAAGCAAGAGTGATGTAACTAAAGTGACAGTTAACAAAAGTTAGAGAGCAAATAAATAAAAAGAAATAAACATAAAAATTTTATTATATTTTAAATTAAAAAATATGAATCAGTAAATTAAGACTGACAATATTTTTAAATTAAAATTATGACACAATTTTTTTCAATTTTTAATACTATATTAAATGATGCTGCTCAACCTTGGCAATTTGGTTTTCAGGATAGTGCTGCACCAGGATTTACTGGTCTTGTAACATTACATAATACTATTGGTTTTTATTTAGTTTTAATTAGTTTTTCAGTATTTTGAGTTCTTTTTTCTATAATTTATTATTACAATAATAATAAAAATCCTATAGCTTACAAGTATATAACTCACGGTTCAATTATAGAATTAATATGGACTATTACACCAGCTTTAGTTTTAATTGCTATTGCTTTCCCTTCTTTCAAATTACTATATTTAATGGATAAACAAGATCTATGTCATGATCTAGATATAACAGCTTTGGCTTCTACATTCATCAGTAAGATTTTATCTCGATCTAATGAAGTAGTTCCATTTGGTGTTACAGGTGCAAGCAACAATATCAGACTCAATAAGCATTCACGTGATATTACAGTGTTTAACAATGAAATCCTCTCACAACTAGTAGGCCATCTCCTAGGAGATGGTTCTATACATTACTCGCGAACCTCTGTTACACCGTACTTTGTATTTACTCAAACTATTAAGCGATTTAAATACATTTGACACGTGTATCTAACTTTCAGTCCCTACTGTGGACGAGTTCCTCTGTATAATCCTGGTCTACGAAAAGGAATCCCTTATCCTTTCATCCAAGTAATGACTCGCAGTTATCCTGCTCTTATTCCATTGTACGAATTATTTTATCGAGTTTGTGCTAATGGTAAAAGTAAAACAAAGGTTATTACTACAGATTTACTACAATATTTAAATCCAGTATCTCTTGCTTATTGAGCAATGGACGACGGATCTTGGACTCCTAGTGGGTTTTATTTTCATACAGAAGCTTTCACATTTAAGGAATGTTACCTGTTGGTTGCCATGCTTCATTACCGTTTTGGACTGTTTAGTACAATCCAACAACATGAAGGCAAACCTATGATAAAAATTGCAGGTAAGTCTATGACCTTATTTCGATCTATTGTAACTCTGCACTTCCACCAATCAATGCTATATAAGCTACGACAGTAATAGAAAAAAGACTTCGTCCCCTTTAGCTGGAAGGCTAATTGAATAATTTCGCTATAAGCTGGAAACTCTTAATGCTTTTAGGTACGTTTATATCTTGTTAATATACGTTAAAATTCTAGAGTTATCCCTATATATTATATCTAATCTAGAGGGTAATAGACAATCAGCAGGAAACCAAATAGCATATTTATTGCTAGAGTAGATCCTCAGAGAATAAACGCGAAACATCCTCCTATTCTCTCGTGCACAGCACTGACCCCAGATAGGGATGATGATATAATCCAACTCTTTTCTGCACTACATATAGAAAAGTAAAGGAAGTGTTGTCTCCAACATTAACTATTAAAGTAGTAGGTCACCAATGGTACTGGTCTTATGAATATAGTGATTTTATTACTGAAAGTGGAGAATCTATAGATTTTGATTCGTACATGATCCCTGAATCTGATTTAGAATTAGGGCAATTTAGATTATTAGATGTAGATAATAAATTAATAGTACCAGTAGATTGTCATATTAGATTAATAGTTACAGGTGCTGATGTAATTCATTCTTTTGCAGTTCCTTCATTAGGTTTAAAATTAGATTGTGTCCCAGGAAGACTTAATCAAGTATCTTTTCTTGCTGAGAGAACTGGGATATTTTATGGGCAGTGTTCTGAGATTTGTGGTGTTTGGCATGGATTAAAAATAAAAAGAGGCATGGGTCCATGTAAAATATAACTATATGCTAGAACCCTTTCCTCTGCATACACCTCTTTATACTTACTTTCCTTGTTAAAGCAATATGTTTAGTTCAAGAGGAGCCAAGGTAAAAAAAAATTTTTTGTTTTTAAATGGTATAGGGAGTGTGAATTAGCAAGGGTTAATTCTTCTAAGTTAAATATAACTTATAAGGCAAGGATTATAAAATAATACTTAAGGTTACTAGCAGGCTAATAAGTTAGCCTTAGAGACTATACGTTATACAACTAAATTTTACTTAGTTAAAGAAATAGTCCTATCCTTTTCGAAAGAAAAGATAATTAAATTTAAAGAAAAAGCTGTAAATATCTCTTCTATTCTCCACGATTGGTTTGTTATTGATAATTTAATAAATTGTTATTTTTCTTTAATGAACATTACTCCTGTAATCCTTAAAGAAAATAGATTACATTCAAATCCTGCTATTTTTAAATTAAAATCTAAATTAGATTTATTTATTAGTACAAAGGCAGAACCGCCTGTGCTAAAGCAAGAGAATGTAAAAAATAATATTTTATTAAAATCCTATGCTAATTCTATTTTATCATTATCTTTATATGAAATAGCTTACAAATATGGTAAAAATGTAATTTCACCTATTTGTAAATATAATCTACCTACCGCCGAAGGCGAGAATGGGATTCTCTTCATAAATATAAAGGTATACCTGGTATTTACCTATTTTGTAATGATAAAGATTCATACTTAGGATCTTCTAAAGATTTATTTACACGGTGCTTTAAACAACATAAAAATAATGCTTTTACTAAAAATTTTATACATAAAAAATTTTACAGTAATGTTGTTAAAAATACTTGGAGTGCATTTACATTAAGTATATTGGAGATTATTCCTAACCATATTGAACTATTTGCTAAGTTAAATCCTAATTATGTTTTAACTAAGGATGAATATGATTTTCTTCTTGATTTAACTTTATATGAATTAACGATTGCAGAACAAGTTTATATTGATGCAATAGAACCTTCATTAAATGGTAGTTTTTATGCTAACTGGTCTTCTTATAATACCGGTTCAAAAGGCTACATCAGAGATGAAGAATCTAATATAGACTTATCTCTTTCATTTCTTAACAGATCTTATAATCAAGCAACTAAAGATCTACATAGAAAAAATAGAACTGGCATTAAAGTTTCCGATGAAACAATAAAAAAAATGTCAGCTTCACATTTATCTCTTAAGAAAGGTAGATCAGTAATTTTATTTGATGTAAAGACCGAAAAAGAAATTGTTTTTGATACAGTTGCTTCTTTACGAAGAGAACTAAAAATTAGTGATAGAACAATCAATAGATGAGCTTTAGATGGTAAAATACACCACACTAAATCTTTAAAGTATCCTTTAGTTAGAATAAAAATTTAGTCATGCCTATCGCTATTGAAGCAGTCACAAGTAATGATTTCCTTATATGGCTGGATTCACAATCATAATTTTGATTTAAAAATTTTTGCTATATTAGTGCGATTAAATTCTAATTGATATTTATTATTATTTAGAATTTTTATTTCATTAATAATTTATATTTATATATGTAATATAGATAATTTATATATTTTTAATTATTTACATGTTTTAGATAATTTTAATGATTATAATTTATTAAATTTGAGTGGATCTAATCTTGATCTTTCTTCTCCCTCCGCAACTGAGTTTTCTAATTCTTCTAATTCTAATCTTACTCCTAATAATAACTTTAACAATCAACCTAATATTACTCCAGACCCTAATACTGGTTCTTATTACTTGCATGGATTTGATTTTAATTGTGAAACGGATAGCTTTTCACAAGATAGTACAGTACATGATAATAACAATCCAGATAATCATATATCAACAGAGGAGTCAAATTCTGCAGATAATTTAGATAATTTATCTAATGAAAATAAAACCTCCGAATCTGGATATACTTTCATAGCAGAAGTTAAAGATACCGATTATGACGCAGATATTGAAGATAATCTAGATTAACTCTCATAATAATAACTATCTGCTTATTATTATTTATGTTATTTTTTTAATTACTTAAACTATAATTTTTATAATTTATATTATCTAAATTTTATTCAATATTTATATTTAACTTAAATTAGTTAAAAAAACCAATATTTTAAAAATATTGTAACCAGTATTTATATTTTTACTAATTTTAATAAATTAATTAGCTTTTTAATACTGATCCTTAAATTAATTAATTTTATTTTTAATTTATGAAAGTTCCTCCCCTCGCTTGCTTAGGCAAGCGGCCCTTTAGCTCCCTCCCTTCCCTGCTTAGCAGGGAAGGGAGGGAGGAAAAGCGAGTGGTGCTAAAGCAGGGGGAAAGGGACAAGGGAGAAGAATTTATATATTTTTTTTTATCTTGCTAAGGCAATACACTCGCATTAGCGATACTCACTTAAACTTGCTATTCTGCAAATTGTTGTTCATGTTAATGCTTAAACATAGGCTCACTTAACTATTACTAAAGATAGTTTAAGATTATGCTTTTCAAAGCTTAAATATTAAATTAGCAAATGTTGCAAATGCAAGCTTAGTATCAAATGCAAGAAAGCGCTTACTAACGCATTTGAAATAAATTTAAAAAACTGCAAAAGTGGGCGTCACTCTCCATCGCATAATTAACTAAGCAAGAGTGGGTGTCTCGCTCCTTCCCTCCCTCGCCTTCGGCGGCGCGCGAGGGTCGATAGCAAAAAAATAAAAAAAAAAATATTTAAATAATTTTAAAGCCCTTAATTTAAAGTAAAGGAGTTTGAGTTTATAAAATAAGATGTTTTTATAGGAAAAAAATATGATAAGTACATTTAAACCTGTATTCCGTATTAAAATATTAAAAAAAAAGGGTAAATGGCTATTAAATGAAAGCAAACAAATTTGGATAATGTAGGACAATCACCTGATTACCACCACAAAAGTGAAGTATGTGATGCTATCCCCTGCCTGCTTTAGCAGTCCGCCCTCCCTCACACCGCTATCCTCTTGCTTATGCAATCCGCGACCATCACTTTGCGATACTCGCTTGCCTTAGCAAGCCACCCTATCCTCCTGCTAAAGCAGTGGCTGCTAAAGCAGGGGTGCTAAAGCAGGAGAAAGGGTCTCGCTTGCCTTAGCAAGCGAGGGGAGAGGGAGAAGTATACATTTCCATTAAAAATAAAAAGTAGTATTCCCCCGCCCGCTTCCTCCCGCCCGCTTAGCTACAGCTACGCGCTGCTAAAGCAGAGTGGTTGCGGAGCTGCTAAAGCAGGGAGCGACATAAAAAAATAATAACTAATTATAAGTTGCGCTCGCGCAGCGAGCGAGAAGAAGACAAGATAAAAATAATTTTCATTTCAAAATATATAAATTTTAGTGGTAAGATAAGGCAAAATTAATTTAATTAAAAAAAAATAAAAATTAGAAAAAACAATCTTAATAATTTAGATTTATTAAATATACTGCTCTTGCTAAAGCAGCAGCGAGAAAACTATACAACATTATATGTTTTTGTATTTGTAATTTGTGATTAATTGAAAAATAGGGGGGGGGGGGGTAAAATATAAAATGATTATTTTTTTATTAAGGTCGCGCAGCCGCCGTCCTCCCTGCTTTAGTAGTACCTTCTTACTTATGCAATCCACGACCACTCGCTGCTTTAGCAGCTACGTGGGCGAGAGGGAGCGAGGGGAAAGGAGTCGCTGCTAAAGCAGCGAGAGAATAGTTTGAAATATACTGAAATGATAAAGATAAAATAAAATAAATAAACCTATAAAAATAGGTTTGGAAGGTGCTGATATGGCTAAAGCAGCCGCAAAGAATAATTAAAAAAAAAACTGAAATTATAAAGATAAAATAGATAAACCAAAAATAATATTAATTAAACATAAACTCGTAATAACTAAAAAATTAGATATTATGTAATATTTACTTAGTGTTTTTCTATATTTTATAAAAATAGCAATTTTAGGATATCTTTCCTCTAATTTAAATCTTTCTAATAGATAGTTTCCATAGAAATTTAATAAAATACCAAAAAGACATCATAAAATAATAGAACTTGATAATATCATAGAAACTGCTAATTTAGAAATACCATTTAATGTTTCAAAATTATTAAATAATTCCTCTAAATCTAATACCGATGATTTTTTAACAGATTCATTTATTTTTTCTGTTATTTTTTTATCATCGTCTAATTTAGATAAAAATTCACTATATTTTTGACTTTTTTCCATTAAACCTTTTAAGTTTTCAAATTCGCGAATCTCCAATAGTTTTTTTGCTTGTATATTAGCTTTTTCTTTTATTATTTGAATCATAATATTTGAACGTTCTTGCTCTATAGATGATTCGCTACTTGATTTAGGTAAATTTTTTAATTTATCTTCTAAAAAACTGATTTTTCTATCTGACATAAGATTATCGTTTTTTATATTTTCAATTTTTTTAATATGTTCATTAGCAGTATTAATATGCATTTTATGATAAAAATTTTTTTGTGTTCTTTCATCTAAATTATCTCTAGCTATTTTTGTCAGTTCTTCATTTTTATTTTTTTGAGATTCAATTATTTTATCTTTATAATCTTTTGAATGTTCATTTTTAATAGTTATATATGAAGAATATATAGCTCCACCAGAAATTATTCCAGCAGTAAATCTTTTTAATTCAACAGCGATACCTCCTTTTTTATATTCAATCTTATTTTTATTTTCTAAATGTTCAAAATATATTAAAAAAAAATTTATTAATATAAATAAAATTAAAAAAATAATTTTTAAGAAAGATAAAAAAGTTAAATTAGAATAACTTATGAAAAAATTCATTTTTAATTATTAAAAAATAATCTAATATTATATTTATAAATAGCGTCTAACATCCTAAAAAATATTATTATACAACTTTAACTATTCTCTAGCTTAGGAAATTAAACTTAGTTGTTATGTTGCTAAAGCAAAAAAGTTAAAGCACTCCCGCTAATGCGATAACTTTAATTTTGGAGTGTATGTAAAATATTAAAACAAAAATAAAATTAATAAAATAAATAATTAAGACTCTTTTATCACTATCTCATAATTAAATCCTTAAAAGATTTATAAAATCTATCCCTTGCTTTAGCTACCTTCAACATTAAAAGTTTTACACAAATTATATAAAGAAACAGGCGCCCTTTGGTGAGCGAGAAAAATTTTATAATTATCTTTCCAATTTATTTTTAATTTAATATAATAGTTAAAAGTTATTTGAATAAATTTATTATTATTATCAATTATTGTATTCATAAAAGTCGAAAATATGTTTGTTCTGCTAAAGCGGCCCTTATAAATAAAAAAAAAAACTATCAAAACTACCTAAGTTATGAACAAAAATATTTTTAAAGTATATAATATTATTTTTAATAAAAGTTAAATAATTTTCTCATAAATCATTTACAGCTTTATCTAAGTTTGATTCTATTAACTTGTGATTTATTAAAAAAATTCGCGACTCATTAAAATTATAAGCTATAGATATAGCAATAGGTATTTGTGAACCTTTATAATTAATAGTTTTAATATCCATAGTACTTATTATTTTTAGATTATTATTAATATTTATATTATTAATAGGTGTAATATAATTATTATTAATTTTACTGTTAATAGACTCAGAGCTGAGCTTCCCGTCCCCGCAGCTAAAGCAGGGTCTCGCGCCCGTTCGCTCCTTTGCTTTAGCAAGGAAAGCGAGGCTCCGCCCCTGCCTGCTTTAGCTGGCAAAAGGGGGGGTGCTAAAGCATGGAGCGAGGATTGCATAAGCAAGAGGGGGAATAGGTCTTAAACCTAAAAAATTTTTATTTGAATTAGATAAAGCATTTTTAGTTATTTTAATATTTTTATTATTTAGATTATCCATATTCCAGACTCTAACTTTGAAAGTAGGAATTATATCGACCCCGTGCTAAAGCAGGGGTGCTAAAGCAGGGAGAAAGAGCGAGGATAACCAGCATTATAATTTTTATTATTTAAATTTAGCACTGCGCGACTGAGTTTTAATATTTTTAAAAATTTTTATTATTATCTAATAATACATTATGTTGATAACTAAATTCACTATTATCAATTAAAGCTGAAGTAATTATTACTTTTTTATTACCAAATTTAATAAATTTATCATTATTCATTAAAGTATTATAAATAGATTTTATAGAATCTGAAGGGTCATATATATTATTATTTTGAAGTATAAAAACTAAAAATTTGCCAAAATCATTATAATTAATTGATACAATATTTAATTTAAAATTCTCAATTAAACACACACATAAAATTTATTAAAATTAAAAAAAAACAAGTGATAAGGAAAAAAAAAACCTTCTCTGTTTTCAAAAATAAATGAAATGTCTCCCCCCCTCGCTTTGCGAACGGGACGGGATTGATGTAAAATTCATAAGTTAAAAATAAAGTTTTATTTGTTATTATCCTCGCTCCGCGATATCAAAAAAAAATAATAAAATTTACAAAAATAAAATATTTTATATACTAATTAAAAAAAATTTAACACTTAAAAGAGAGTAAAAATATAGCACAATTAATACTGTGTTATATACTATATTAAGCAATCAACTATGAACATTTTTATGTTTAAATTTAATTAAAAAAATTATTTTTCTTTTTATTTTATTTTTATATAAATATATTAAAATATTAAATAAATGGCTAAATATTTTTATAAAAATATGCAGTGTCGCGTTTGCTAGGCGTTTGCTAGGCACCGCTCCCCTCCCCTGCTTTAGCAGGGGTAGGGGAGGCATTTGCTATGCGTTTGCTAGGCGGTCGGCGGTAGCTAGCTGCTACAGCAAGAAAGGGATTTAATTTTTCTCTTTTGCTTAGGCTCACTATCACTTTTACTCACTCTATCTTTATCACTAATCTGAGTGAGTGAGTGATTGAGTTTTTAATTTAGCAACAGATTTATAAATTATTTCTAGCTTAAATAAAAAATTACATCTTGATGTCAACACCACATTAGTGAGTAAAAACAAAATTTTATGACAAATTTACAATTAATTCAAAATAAAAATAAATTTCAGTCTCATACTTATCATCTTGTTGACCAATCTCCTTGGCCTTTTTTAATAAGTTGAACTTTATTTTTTATGGCAATAGGAGCTGTTTTATATATGCATGGTTTTAATAATGGTGGATGATTATTATTTTTAGGTTTTATTTTAACATCATCAGTAATGTACTTTTGATTAGGAGATGTAAATACAGAGGGAAGTTTATTAGGAAATCATACAAAAGAAGTAAAAAATGGTTTAATGATAGGATTTATACTTTTTGTAATTAGTGAAGTTTTTGCTTTTTTATCTGTATTTTGAGCTTACTTCCACTCTAGTATAGTACCTAGTGTAGAAATAGGAGGATACTGACCTCCTTTAGGTATTGTACCTTTAAATCCATTTTCTATTCCATTACTTAATACTTTTTTATTATTATCTAGTGGAGCATTTATTACTTACGGTCACCATGCTTTTATAGCTGGAAAAAGAATATTTACTATAAATAGTTTTTTTATTACTATTGTATTAGCTGTTGTATTTACATTATTTCAATATATTGAATATACAGAATCTGGTTTTTCTATTTCTGATAGTGTATTTGGTTCTTCTTTTTATGCTTCAACGGGTCTACATGGGTTAATTAATGGAGCCCCTACCAATTATATAAACAAAAGTTCTTATTTTAAAGTAAACCTACTTAATCTACTTCTTCCTTTAAGGATCTGTGGTCAGCTTTTAAAGGGGCTATCTAACTGAGAAGCCTGCAAAGGCTACTTAAATAGAGTGGTGCTATTTCTTCGAAGAAATAGGTGCCGCAGATTTAATTTTAATTTAGTTCATAGTAGACCTATACACCCACCCGCTGCTTTAGCAGCGAAAGGTGAGAGTGATGTGGAAAAATCAAACTTTGTATTAACTCAACAAACGGAGCCTTTGCAATTGCCGAAGGATGGGAACAAATCATTTTATTTAGATACAAAATTTTTACAATGGTTAGCAGGTTTTACCGATGCAGAGGGTAATTTTAATGTCAGTCTTCGAAATCTCAAAGATAACACTTATAATAGTATTATTGTAACTTTTCAAATAGGTCTACATATTGATGATTTATTTGTATTAAAATTTATTCAAACCAAATTAAATTGTGGACATATTTCAATTTCAGGTAAAAGATGTAATTATTTTGTTAATGACCAAAAATCATTAATAAATATAATTTTACCTATTTTCAAACATGCTCAATTAAATAGTTCCAAATATTATCAATTTTTAATGTTTGAAAAAACTGTTAATTTAATTAAAAATAAAAAACATTTATCTTTTGAAGGAAAATTAGAAGTAATTAAATATTATCTTGAAATGAAAAACGTAAATGCAAGCTCTCGATCTAGAAATAAGAAAGATATACTTATATCTGATTATTGATTAGGTGGATTTACAGATGGTGATGCTAGTTTTTCTATTTCTAAAATAGGTCCAAGATTAAAATTTGAAAACCATGAAAAGGAATTAGAATTATTTCAAAGTATTAAAGAGTATTTAAAATATGGTAACTTAAATATTACATTACCACGTAAATATTTACCAAATTCTAATCCTACGGTAACTTTAGAAATTAATAATATACACGTTTTAAAAAATGTGATTATTCCTCTTTATAATAACTCTAATTTTAAAATTTTAAAAAGTAAGAAATATCTAGATTTTTGTGATTGGTCTATTTTGGTTTGCATCTATTTTTATGGTTATCATAGATTAGCCGAAGGTTTAAATTTAATAAATGAAATAAAGTCTCATATGAATAATTTTAGATTAACTACTCACTCACTCTCATCTCTTGCGCAGCACCCTCATTTTAGTGAGTTCAGTAAGCAAAGCCTCTACACATATATTTGTAAACAAGATACACATATACCATCAGGTTTAAGTATTTTAATAGATATCTTACCAAAATACTCACTCGCTCCTGCTTTAGCAAGACGACCACAACAACTATCTTTAGGAGTTAATGTGTATGATGGCAAAGGTTTGAAAGAAGAGGTTACTATGCTTGGCACTACTATTTTACCTAAAATATCTTATCTTTTTTCTTTACCTTCTCCTTATGAGATTAAAAACGGAGTAAGATTTTTAAGAGGTACTAATAATTTAGTCTCTGAAAAATTAAAAGTAATTGCTATAGATGAGAGTAATAATAGATTTTCTTACTCTAGTTTAAGTGAATGTAGTAAAGCTTTAAAAATTGGAAGAACAAATATTAAGAATTGTATATTTACAGGTCAAACTTATAAAAATTATAAATTTATTTTTGGCTTATAAAATCTAATCTTTTTTTTAAATCGTATATAATATAAATTATACGATATTTTTATATAATTGACAGAAAAGTGGGTTAATTGCATAAAAATCCTTATTATATAATTATTATATCGACCCACACAATAGTGATACTCGCACCCGCTTGCTTTAGCAAAAGCAATTTACAAAACAGTGAATTACTGAATTGCAATAGCAGGGTGACCCTGCAAAGAAAACTTCTGCTTATACAAAGGCAAAGGATCTCCCTCTTGCTTAGGCAATACGCGACCCAATCACTGGTCAAGCACAGCCACTCTGGCCTGCCATAATGTGAGCCTGTGAGTTATGGAACCTTAAAGTAGGGAGGGTTTTGGTTAAATATAATATTGTAATTATATGGAGGACAATATGCAACCAAGCGTATATTAAATAAAGAAAAAAAAAAAATTTTTTTTTTTGGTTCCACGGTGCTCTTGTACCTAATAGCCATATTTTAAAAATTAGTAATATACGAAGGTTCAACGACTAGTAGATGATTACTTTATTTAAGATAATTCTACCACGAATGCCCACCAATAAGATATAATACTCTCTTCCCTTTCCTCTTGCTTATGCAAACCGCGAGCCCTGCTTTAGCAGGGAAAAGGGTGGACAGCTACTAATTCTTATTGATAACATAGTCTGAACCATTTTGAAAAAAATGGATGTGAGAGATAAAGAGCTCTTACGATAACATATTGTACACGTTATTATTGGAACTATCTTTATTTTTATTGGTTTTATTAGAATCATTAACTATAATGTTACAAAACAAGGTCACCTTGGTATTGAAACAGCTATCCTTTATTGACACTTTGTGGATGTTGTTTGGTTGTTTCTATTTATCGCAGTTTATTTTTGGGGAAGTAACTAGTTTTCCTATAGATGAAACTAACTCACAGTTATTATCTTTAATTTTATTTACGGCTAAGCCAGAAACCTGATTAAAAAAAAAAACAATGCTAAAGACAAATAAAATAATAAATTTAAATAAAAATAGGTATACTATAAATTTTATTCATACAAATGCTGTAACGTTATCTTCTTTTAATAATGTGTTTCAAAATATAGAATCAGAAGATAATTCTATTGGATATGCTATTGTAAATGAACGTTTATCTAATTTACAATTAGTTCGTTTTGATGGAAAAAGTGAAAGTTTAGTTCCATTTAAGTCGTTTGCGGAGCAATCCCCACAAATTTCATCTTATAGTGAAAGTTTTCCTTGGCTAATAGATAAAAATGGTAAATTTATAGATCTAAGTAAAAATATAAAATTGTTTGTCGCGGAGCGAGGTGTAGATTTAATTTCTAATTATTTAGAAAAAAGATTTAATATGGATCCTAGTCTAATAAATGAAAAAAGATTAAGTGAATTACTAGAAAATTTTAAAGAAGATAGAGTCGCGGAGCGAGGAAGAAAAACAGTAACTGTTCTTGATTTATTTAATTATGTTTCAGATTTATATGATAATGATAAAGATAGCTTTAAAACAACAATTACTGAAAAAAATAGCTGAAAATACCGAAAGTGAAAAGAATCTTTTAGAGTCATTAAACCAAAATAAACCATTAAAAAAATTTGGTGATATTACTCTTAATGAAATTGTGGATAATTTAAAAAATTGTAGCGCCGTCCTAAAGGAGGCGAGGGAATATATTTTAAATAAAGGTCATATAACATTACAAGCATTACCTATTGTTGTTAATGCAGCTGGTTATGGTTTAATGATGCGATCTTATTATAAATTTGTTTATTATAGACCTTTTCCTACAGATATAAATACTATGAAATTAAAAAATCTACAAAAGCATAGAGATATTAATTTAGCTTTATTTGCTTTTATAGGTGCACCTTTTGCAATACTTTTATTAAGAAAAGCTTCAATATCAAGTAAAGATATGATCACAGTACAATATGATTTAGGTAGTTTTACTGATAATAGTAATAAAGACTTAAATAGAAGTGGTTTATGATTTTTTTTGGCTATATTAAATAACAAAATACCTAATTCGGTTAAACTATTTTTTAAATTTTCTCGCTGCGCGCTTGGTGTTTTATTAATATTAAAATTATTAGGAGTTTTTTTTGATATTGATTTAGATATAACAAATACAATATTGTATTTAAAATTATTTTTTTATTTATCTTGGTCTTTAACTTTTATTTATCAATTATCGAATTTATTTTTATTGAACAAATTTATTAATAAAAATATAAAAATATCTGAAGTTTTACCTGAATTTTTAATAAATTGATTAAAAGATTTTGAAGAATTAAGTTCTAATAAAGAAAGTATTAAAGAATTTAAAAAGCATTGTTATATAAATTTATCAATATATATAGTAATGCTTATTATATTTATTTTATTTATTTAGCAATATTTATAATCATTTGTAATCTTATTAAAATTTAAAAAAAAATGATTGTAATAAATATTAATTAATTTTTTTTTTATAATTTATTTGTTTTTAAAAAAATAAAACAAAAAAATTCATTTTTCAAGAAACTGCGTAAGATATTCAACAAAAAAATTTAAACTAATGAATTTATCAATAATTTTATTTTTAATAGATATATTAGGATTCATATTAAATAGAAAAAATATTATCCTTATGATCATTGCCACAATTTATTTATCGCAGTTTATTTTTGGGGGAATAAATAGTTTTTCTATAGATGAAACTAACTCACAGTTGTTATATTTAATTTTATTTAAGGCTAAACCTGATTTAAAAAAAAAAACAAAGATAAATCTAAAAATTATAAATATTAAATTAAATATTCACTCCAACGCCTCACTTAGTGCTAAGGCACCGCAGGCAAGAGTGATAAAAAGGGGTGTTGCAGTTGCTCCCTATCTCCGCAACCCAAGCGCGGAGCGAGGGGCTGCTAAAGCTGGGGGGGCGATAAAGTCTTGCAATTTTAATAATAATAAATTAAGGGGATTTCATTCAAGTGTATGTTTGTTAAGTGATAAGGATTTAAAAAGAAGAATTAAAAATTTAAAAGCTTCTAGTAGTTTTGAAAAAGCTTCTAGTAGTTTTAAAGATATAAGTTTTACTACAGAAAAGGGTAATGAAATAAAAGAAAGTTTATTAAAATTAAAAGAAGAAATTTCAAATAATAATATTAATGTATCTGAAGAATATAAAGAAGTTATAGATTATTTTAATAATGGGAAAAATAATGTTTCAAGTTATGAGGAAGCATTTCCTAATTATGCTAAAGATAAAGGTTTAGTTAAAGATAAAGTTAAGGATGAAAGTGTGTATGCCTCTATGCTCTTGCTAAAGCAGCAGCGAGTGGTTAAAGAAGTTCTGAAAGTTTTAGATCAGTGTGCTTCTCTCCATTCCTGCTTTAGCTGTCGCTGCGCGAGCGAGGGGAAAGGATATAGCCAAGATTTTATTGAAAAGTTAAAATTAAGTAATATAGTAGATAAAGTATTATCAAAAGATAGTTCATATAGTCTTAAAAAAAAAGTTGGTGATGAAATATTAAAAGAACTAACACCTTTAGAAAAAATAGGTAATATTACATTGTTAGAAATATATAACAATTCTATTGAATTTAAAGATAAATTAAATATAAATATAAAACCTAATTATATGGAAATGGGTTTTTCTTTGGTTAGTTATGGTTTATTATTAAAGTCTTATAATAAATATGTAGCTATTCGTCCTTTTCCTACAAATGTGTCGCCTGAAGAATTAAAAACTCTTAAAATGACTAGAACTTTTAGTAGATTTTGATTTGCTGGTCTAATAGCACCTGCACTAATATTTTCTTTTATTTCGCTGCGCGAGCAGCGACAGATTAGACCGAGAAGTGGGCTTTTTGAAGTAAAACAAAGTTTACCAAAAAAAAATATCGAGCTGCTCTTGCTAAAGCAGCAGTGTAAAAGTGATAGTAAATTAACAGGAGGCCTGAGCGAAAATAATTTTGGTTGATTCTTTTTACTTAAAAAAGTAAATATATGAGTTAAAGGTTTTATAATACTAATTTTAATATTAATGTTCTTTATGTTTGGCGCCTGCTTTAGCTGTCGCTGCGCGACCAGCGAGATAGAAATAAGTTTGATATATAATATAAAAGATTTGAAAATTGATATATATTATTATTTTAAAAAAATTATATTATTTATTATATTGATTCCTATAATTATAAATGCTATTACACTATATTTATTAGATATAATAGAAAGAAAAGGTGAAATATCAAGCGCCTCCTTTCCCCTTTCCCCTCGCTTTGCCTGCTTTAGCTGAGGGGCGGGGTGGACGGCGAAAAAATTATTACCTGGTATATTAAATAGATATATTAATTATTTAATAAAAGTGGTTAAAAATAAAAAACTTTTAAGTTATTACAAAGATAGATGTAAAGCCGAATTAGTTTTTTATGTTATTATATTAATATTGTATTTTATTTGTTTAATTTTTGTCTCGCTCAGTTGCTAAGGCATGAGTAATAAAATTTTTTCAATTATTCACTTAGTCGCCTTCGCTCACTTTCACTTTAGTTGCTAGCATTTAAAGCAAAAGGGTGATATTGCCTTAGCCTCGCTACGCGGCCCCCCCCTCACTTTAGGTGATAGCGTGCATAAGTGAGTGAGCCGCTCACATACACATTAGTGGTCGTGTTGCTCCCTCCCGTTCGCTCCTTTGCTTTAGCAAGGAAAGCTAGGTAAGGAGGCGAGCGAGAGAGAAAGTCTTTACAGGTTAATATCTATATATTACTTTTTATTTTATAAATCTTATAGGTCTGTTTTATCTATTTCTCCTTTCGGTGTCGCACCCTCGCTTGCTTAGGCAAGCGACCCCCTCCCCCCCCCCGTTTGCGGAGCAAGGTACTGCTTTAGCTGCGGGACAAAGTGAAAGGGGAGGGAACGTGAGGTGATAACTCTTTTTTATTAAAGTTTATTTACAGCTCCTACGCTCGAACTCTTACTTTTTAAATAATTCCTCTTTTTACAAAGATTTTTAACTAATACTATCAACTATGTTAATATATTTTTTTTTCATCAGCACTTATGAACAATTTCATTTGTTAATACCTATTATTTATTATGAAATTATTATTTAGAGTAATTTCCCCCGCTACGTAACTCCTCTATTAAAAAGAAAAATTTGATCTTTTACTTATTTATTCTTGCTCACTTAGTCGATAAGCTGCCAAAGCAATAGGTAGAGATAAAGAGTTAATAAATTTTCTTTAGGCTGGTACTGTAGCCCTCCCACCAATAACCTATCACCATTCACCAATCACCAATCACATAAACCCTTTACCAAAGGTGGTCGGTGGTCGGTAAAAGGTGAGTAAGAGCGAGTGTGGTGGAAGGTAGTGCTTATTCGTAGTCTATATTAATATTAATAATTATTATAATTACTTTAATATTGTAGCTTTATAACCATAACCATCGCTCTACTCTCACTCACAAACGCTCCCTGCTTTAGCACCACCTTTGCCTGCTAAAGCAGGCAGGGGCGGGAAATCGAGTGAGCCGCTCCCTCTTGCTTAGGCAATACGCGACCCTGCTTTAGCTGTCGCTCTTGCTAAAGCAGCAGCGAGAGCGAGGGAGCGAGGGTGAGCGGTCGCTCACTATCACTTTCTCGCAGCGCTACTCGTTCATAAGCGAGTGAGTGAGGGCGAGAGTAATCTAATTTTAAAAAAAATAATTTTAACAAATAATTGTAATAATTTTTTATTAATTTTTATTAACATTTTACTTATAAAAATATATTTATTATTGTTAAATAATATTAAATTTATTAGGTGTTTGCCTGGATTATTTGCTTATTTGCTAGCTTGCTTTTCAGTTAAAATTTACTTATACCTATTTTATAGGAGTAAAGTAGATTAAACCCACATACACTCAGCACCAGTAAATCACTCATTTTTTAAAGCTTTATTATTTTTAGCAGGTGAGGTCGCGATTAACTTTTTTTTAATTTAATAATTAATTTTTTTTTTATAATTTATTTGTTTTTAAAAAAATAAAACAAAAAAATTCATTTTTCAAGAAACTGCGTAGTATATTCAACAAAAAAATTTAAACTAATGAATTTATCAATAATTTTATTTTTAATAGGTATATTAGGATTCATATTAAATAGAAAAAATATTATCCTTATGATCATTGCCATCGAAATAATGCTATTAGCTGTTACTCTGCTAGTTTTAATAAGTTCCTTTGGATTTGATGATAATGCTGGACAAACTTTCAGTATTTATATTATATCTGTTGCTGGAGCAGAATCAGTTATTGGTTTAAGTATTCTTGTTGCATTTTATAGATTAAGAGGAACAATTTCAATAAGAAACTAAAAAATGTATTTATTAATTTTATTATCACCATTATTAGGTTCAATTTCAGCAGGTTTCCTAGGTAGAAAACTAGGTGTAACAGGTTCACAAATTATATCTTGTGTATGTTTAGGATTTTCATCTTTATTTATTACAATTGCCTTTTATGAGGTATGTTTATGTGGTTCTCCTGTTTATATTAAATTAGGAACATGAATAGATTCTGAATTATTATATATAGCTTGAGAATTTATTTTTGATCAATTAACAATTAGTTTAGCTTTAGCTGTTTTATATTGTTCTACTTTAATTCATATATATAGTATCTATTATTTACCTTCTGATCCTCACAATCAAAGATTTTTTTCTTATCTTTCAGCCTTTACATTTGGAATGTTAGTTTTAATAACTGGAGCTAACTTTTTTGTGACGTTTGTAGGATGGGAAATGATAGGAGTAGTTTCTTATCTGCTTATTAATTTTTATTTTACAAGAATACAAGCTAATAAAGCTGCTATACTTGCATTTACTGTCAACAGACAAGGTGATATGTTATTAAGTATAGGATTTATGGCAATATTTGCTTTATTTGGATCTTTAAATTATTCTTCTGTATTTTCATTAGTACCTTATATGAACGAAACAGCTATTTCTATAATTGCTTTACTTTTATTTGGTGGTGCTTCAGCTAAATCAGCTCAAATACCTTTACATAGTTGGTTGCCTGGTAGCATGGAGGCTCCTACTCCAGTTTCTGCTTTACTGCATGCTGCTACTCTAGTTACAGCGGGTATCTATTTACTATTAAGATGTTCACCTATATTAGAGTATAGCCCAACAGCTTTATTAGTAATAACAATAGTAGGTGCTTCTACTGCATTCTTTGCAGCCACTTGTGGTTTAGTAGCTAATGATTTAAAAAGAATTATAGCTATGAGTACAATATCACAATTAGGTTATATGGTAATGGCTGTCGGTCTTTCACAATATAATGTAGCTTTATTTCATACAGTAAATCACTCATTTTTTAAAGCTTTATTATTTTTAGCAGGTGGAGCTGTAATGCACTCATTTTCTGATCAACAAGATGTAAGAAAAATGGGTGGTTTAATTAAATTTTTACCTCTTACCTATTCAGTAATGTTAGTAGGTACTTTATCTTTATTAGCGACTCCGTTTCTGACAGGATTCTATAGTAAAGATTTAATTATTGAATTAGCTTATGGTAATTATAGTTTTAGTCAAATGTATGCTTTTATATTAGGTTCAATTACAGCAGGTTTAACTGCATTTTATAGTTTTAGATTAATTAGTTTAGTTTTCCTTATTAATCCTAATGGAAATAAACAATCTTATTTAAATAGTCATGAATCAAACTCAGCAGCAATTATTCCATTAATAGTGTTATCATTATTTAGTATTTTTTTTGGATATTTATTTTCTGATATGTTTGTAGGAATAGGTTCTGACTTCTTTGGTAATTCTTTATTTATTCATCCTAATAATATTACTTTAGTTGAAGCAGAATATTCTTTAAGCATTTGGATAAAATTATTACCCTCAATACTAAGTTTAATTGGTGCAACATCTGCTTTAATATTTTATCTTAAAACTCCTGAGATTTTAGTAAATTTAACTGAAACTTCATTAGGAAAAAAATTATATAATTTATTCAATAATAAATATTATTTTGATATAATTTATAATAATTATATTATTTCTAATGGATTTAAATTAGGTTATTCTGTTTCAAAACAAATAGATAGAGGAGTTATCGAATTAGTAGGACCTTATGGTTTAAGTAATTCTATAGTTAAATTTGCTAAAGATATTTCTAAATTAGATTCAGGTGTTATTACTACATATGCTCTTTATATTACAATAGGATTTTTATTTTTCCTATTTGTATTATTTAGTACTTTAATATTTGATGAAACTATAAATGAATTTACACGTATAATAATAATATTAATGTTTTCTTTATTTATAAATTTACGCAAATAAAATTTACTATGTTTTAATCTTTATTATTTTACCCCCTATATTTTTTTTTACCTCTCGCTAGTCTACGTCTACGTCTACGTCTACGTCTACTTCTACTTCTACTATACCTCCTCCCTGCTTTAGCTCGCTCTCGCTGCGCGAGCGAGGGGGGGGGAGAAAGGGGAGCGAGAGAGAGCCTTAGCAACTATAAATTAAAAATAAATATATTTTATTTTAGCCTATTATCATTTAATTTAACAAATTTTATCTTAATTAATTTATTTACCTCTATTTTAATTAAATGTCTATTTCTTAGACGCATAAGCTAGTAGTAGTATATAAAAATTTTTTATAAATAGCTTTCAATTATTTATACTTAATAAACAATATATAATTAAATTCTTATAAGGTTTTGTAATTTTAAACTTGTAAAATAAGTCCAACTTCTCTATTTTATATAAAGTTTATTTTTAATGAAAGAGTTTAATTCATTAAAACGAATTATTGCTAAGTTAATTTTTTTTTATAATTTATTTGGTTTTTAATAAAAACAAAAAAATTCATTTTTCGAATGCCAAAATTGCTAAAAAATTTATTTATTTATATGATGTTAAAATTAACTAGAATTAATACCGTTTTTACTATTAAAGCATTGAGTACTATAAGTACAGTAATGCATAAACAATTTCATACTTCAGTGCATCTTTGTTCTGACCCTAAAAAAAATAAACAGGGTGCAATTGATCTTTTACAAGAAATAAATGTTCCTAACAATTACCCCTCTAGCTTAGACAAGGGTGCAGATTCTCTTCCAATTCCAACAAATGTTCCTCTTGCTTTGCAACCCACTTCTCCTGCGGAGAGCGACAATCTTTCGCTACCTAAAGGGCAGCAACCAACACAATCTCTAGCTGAACCCTTAAGTGAATTAAATTCCTTTCCCCTTATGGGGTATGTAACAAGCGACAGTTCTTCTGATTATGATCCAAATTATGATCCTTTTGAAAATGTAGATAAAGATGATCCTTTTTTCGGTTTATTACCAAAAATTTTAAAAAGTGTTATTACAAATGAAAATATACCTTTCGCGCAGCGAGAACAAATATTAAAAGAAAATGGTTTTTATCGTGGTGTTTTAGTTTTATTATATAATTATCCAATATCAACTTTATTATCTTTATCACTAGTCGCGCAGCGAGAGGATAATAAATTAAATGGAAAATCAGTAGAAGAACTAAGTATAGAGTTAGAAGAAACTAAAAATAATTTAGAATCAAAAATACAAAATGTTGAAGCAGAACAGGAGAAACTTAAATTATTAAATTCTGAATTACAAAATTTACAAGAAACTAGTTTATCTGCATTAAAAAAAATTGATCAAGCAGATATGGCATTAGCAGCTTTTCAATTAGTAAGTCCCTTTTTAGTTTATAGAGCCTTATTAAATAGTTATAACAAATTTGTATTGGATACTTCATACTCTCCTAAAAATATAACTGAGAATGAACTGATGATAATACAACGAAAGAGATTAGCTCACAAATTTAATAAAATTGGTATACCTTTGTTATTTTTTAGCTATTTAGCTGTGTCTCAAGTAAATAAAGACAGAAATGCCAAATTAGTTAATAGTATTATAGAGTCTATATGAAATGTAGATAAAGGAGGAAAACAGTTTTTTTTATTTAGTTTTATTTCAAGCACCCGCTATGCGAAAGGTGGAAGGTTAATCAAAAAATGATTAATTTATTTAATTCCTGTATTTATTCTTTTGATTAGTAAAATAATATCAACTAACTTTCCTTGATTCTATAATATAATAAAAATAAATGGGATAGAAATATGTATTACTTTATCTTTTCTATGAGTTTTAATATTATGTATAAATTATAGTATTGAATTATTTATTTATACTATTTATTTAAAAAATGTATCAAAGATAATATTTCCAAAATTTATTGAATGATTGATAAAAAATTTTTATAAAGATTTATGGGACCAATCTCAATCTAATTTGAAAGAGGAACATAAAAATTTTTATATTAAAAATCTTTTATTTCATTTAATTATTTTATTTATCATCTTTTTATTATTTCTGTATGTAATGATATGAATTTAATTAAAAATTAAAAATTAAAAATTAAAAATTAAAAATTAAAAATTAAAAATGAATAAGAATAAACACAATATTCTCGCTTCACTCACCAAAGGTGAAAGTGAGCTTCCCTCCCCTTCCCCTCCCCCTTCCCCAAAGGGGAGGGGGAGGGGAAGGGGAGGGGAAGGGGAGGGGAAGGGAAGGGGAGGGGATGCGTTGGTGTTTTTATTAAATTTAATAAGTTTATCTCTGGCTGCTTTTGCAGCCATCACATTAGTGATTAGCGAGCGACCCTGCTATGCTATATGCACGGACTCATTATGCTTCTTTCTTCGAACCAAAAACTTCTTTCTTTAAACCAAAGGACCTAAGGCCGAAGGAAAGTGAGTGAAAGTGACCGTGCTTGTTTTATTAATGTTTTAGGTATCATGATTGCTTATATTTTATTTCAAGCATCCACTCACTCGCCTTTGCGATTGTGATATAGCCTTAACAAGAAAGTGGTTGTGTCGCTTATTCGAATGAAACAAAAATATCCAAAACTTAAAATTTTGTAAAATAATTTAAAAGTACTTTAGTTTATGTTATAACCGCAAAAGCGAGAAGCATTAATATGTTTACTTGTCTATTTTTTAACTTTTATACCTTTATTCTATTTTTTTTTCGCCCTTGCTACCATTGGAAGCAACTCTTGCTCAAATTCACATTAGTTACCATTAAACTCTCGCTTATGCCTGCTAAAGCTGCAGCGACACAGCTAGCCTATGGCTAAGGATAGTGGGAGCTAAAGCAGGGATAGCGAGGGAGCGACTGCAATTGGAATTAAATTTTTATAATACCAATTCAAAACGTTACTAATTAAAAATTTTTAATCTGTTTCTTGCATAAGCAATAGCTAATGTATTAACTTACAATTTTTTTAATCTTTAATATTTTTTTTATTTATAAATTTACGCAATAAAATTTACTATGTTTTAATCTTTATTATTTTACCCCTATATTTTTTTTTTTCTTTAAAAATTTATAAATTTAATTAAAAAAAAGATCTTTAAATATAAAGTATATATTAATTAAAAGAGAAGCTAAAAGTATTTTTTATTTAAATATATTATTTATAAATTATACTTATCTTTTTTAAGAATATTCTAAATTTTAGCTACTCCATTATTTTTTATAATAATTATAATTGGAGGTTAATTTCATTTTAATTAATTCTATCTTATTAACGCCTTGCCTTAGCAAGCGAGGGGGTGAGCAAACACCAAGCTCCTCCCCTTTGGGGAAGGGTGAGTTGCCTTCCCTCGCTTACGCGTCCCGCAGCTAAAGCAGAGTTTGTTCCTGCTTTAGCTGCCGCTTAAAGCGAGGAGCAGCTTCGCAGCTTCGCAGCTTCGCAGCTTCGCAGCTTCGCAGCTTCGCAGCTTCGCAGCTTCGCAGCTTCGCAGCTTCGCAGCTTCGCAGCTTCGCAGCTTCGCAGGGAGGGGGCAAGCAAGAATAGGAGTTATAATTTTAATTAAATGAAAAAAAGCATATTTTTATATAATATTTATATCGCTTTTATTTTATCCCATAATATTAAATTTAATACTAAAAATAATGAAATATAACAATAAAATTATAAAAAATCAAGTTTCTATACACGCACCCACTCTTAAATCGTTTAAATCACCTTTATTAGAAAAAGATATACGCCTTTCTAATTTTAATATTAATACTCAACATAATAAAATTCTTCGTTTATTTTTAAATAAGTTATCTGCTGACTCTTTTTCTTTAGGATTACAGGGTGCTACAGGTTCTACAAAATTAATATCATCTCCAGCTATTCGTTCTATTAATGCTTTTCAAGAACAAAATTTATTTAAAAACAGAGATAAAGTTTTAAATCAAAGAAACAAATATTTACCTTCTCTATTTATAGTTTCTTCGCATCAATCTAACCACTCTCTTGCTTTAAATGCTACAACTGTTGCTAATTTAAAAAATAATAAAGAAGCTATCCCTTCATCTAAAAAAGGAAAAAAAAAAAAAGTTAATGATTTAACCCAGTTAATTCCACTACTATTAAATAAAGTAAAGTATAACGTTTCTAAACAAAACGCGCCTCGTTACTATAGTGACTTGCCCCACCAACAACACCAAGCCTTAGCTGTCGCAGGGCGAGATAGAGAGCAAGCGAGAGTGTCTTCTAATACTACTGTTAAGGATCCTTTGCTTAATTTTAATATAGATAAAAGAATTTTACCATTTTTTAGCAGTCCTTTAGTATTAAAAAAAATTAGTGACCAAAAAAAAAATAAAAATTTTAATTTATTAAACCCTCAAAAAAAATTAATTTATAAAATTATTAAATTAAATGAAAAATTAATAAAATTAACAACATCTATTAAAAAATATAATTTAAATTTAAATTCATTTAAAGGAAATAAATCAGATTTTATACTATTTATAAGAAATAATTTATATTATAATTTAAAATTCCGTTTATCTAATATTTTATATAAGATTGAAAAATTTATACCTGTGTTAAAATTTCATTCCTTATTAAATAATATTAATCTTTTTGTACCTAAACGTTTATTAAAACCTCAACCTTATATTAGATTTACATATAGAATGATACAAATTAATAAAATTTTTAATTTTAATAAACTTTTTTCTATTAAAACTAACTCTCTTGCCAATGCTACTCGCTTATTCGGGCAGGGTAAATTATCACTCGCTCAGTCACCTACCTCCGCTTATGCGGCTTGCCTTAGCAAAGAAGTCCCTTTTGCTCTCGCTGCTGCTTTAGCAAGAGCAGCGATAGCGGAAGAAGAAAATGCCAGAGCCATTAAATATATATTATTAAAATTAAATAATTTATTAAAGGATATAGATTATATAATTAATATAAAAAATAAATTAATAAAAATATTTAAAGTTACAAATATTAAAAATTTAGGTGCTTTAAACTCTAACGTTGCTAATTTAAATAATTTAGAAAATAATAATAATAGTTTAGATCTTTTAGTTTCTCGCCCAGCGACAGAAGGAGCTATAATGAAATATGATAAGACGCTTCTACTTAATTACTCTTATAATTTGAGTAATGTGAGTGAAAATACTTCACCTACTGTTCTAAGTTTAACTTGTCGCGGTTCGCTACCTCCCCTTTTCCCTTTTCCTTCGCTGCGCGAGCAAAGCGAGGGAGAAAACTTAACTCTTCTGCCGGGAGTACTTACAGAAAATAAAATAAAAATTAAAGAAACTATTAAATCAATTACAAATAACGTATCTACTTCTATAGAAAAGTCTAACCTTTCTAATTTAAGTAGTAATAGTCAACCAATCATTGGTTTACGGTCGTTTCCTACTATTCGTTTATGTAATACTTGCTCACCGATCGCAAAGCGAGGAGCGCTTGCATTAAAAAAAAATGAACTGGATTGCGGATCTATAGCTTTAGATGTAAAAAAAGATAATATTAATAATAATAATAAAAAATTTATATCTTTATTAAATTCTAATTCTCAACTATCCTTAGTTACTGATAAAAATATAGGTAAGGATATAAAATTTACTAGCTCTGCTACAGAAAGTAAAGGGTTGCTCACATACGCAAGACAAGCTTGAGTCGCCTCCCCCTCGCTTCAGTTAAAGCAGGAAGGAGCCATTAGTCGCGCAGCCGCCGAAGGCGAGAGAGTGAAGGAGTCGCTTGCCTTAGCAAGCGGGGGTAATACCTCTATATTTAAAAATTTTGATTGAAAAGTGGATCCTATTTCCATTAATTCTAATCCTGTTGATTTATTATATTTTAATAATAATTCAAGTAAACCAATTATAAATCAATATTTAAAATCAATGAGTATTTATAATATGATAAGTAATGGTACTATTTTATATTATTCTAATATTATTGGTTTTAATTTTAAAAAGAGAGTTAGAGCTTATTTACCATTTTATAAATCTAGTTTAATTAAATATAAATCTAGTGTTAGCACTTTTTTTAATTTAAATAAAAATAGAGTACCCTTTGGTATCTTTGGAAGAGGAATAGAAAATAATAAATTAATTAAGAATATATATAAATTTTTATATTTATCATTTAAATCTATGTATTGTTTAATTAGTAAACCTGTGTTTATTATTAAATCAAATAAAATTATTATACAATTATTTTACTTTTTATTAATACCTAAAATTTTAAAAAATAAAAAAAAAAAAACTTTTTATTATTTTAAAAAATATAAAGGTTATAAAATTGTTAAAAGTTTAAAAAAAAAAAACATAGGCTCCGCAGCTAAAGCTGGGGCGAGAAAAACTAATTTTAATTATTATAATAAATTTAATAGATTTTTACTCGCTAAATTTTATAATAGTAAACGACTTTCTAAAATTATTCTTCCTAATGCTAAAATACTTCAAAAACTGGGAATTCCTCAATGAAAATGACCTTATAGTGGTGTAAAAAAAAAAGGAATATTAGCTTGAATTATTTCTGGAGGTGGTATGGATAAATTAAATAAAACTAAAAATATACCTTTTTACTTTAACGAATCACTTGCTTCTGCAACTGTGGATTTAAAACAAACTACTGCAATTAATAATTATAATGAAAAAGGAATATATCATTGAGGAGGTGTTTCTACCCCTTGCTCCGCAAACGAATCCTGCTTTAGCTTAAGCGGGGGACTGCTAAAGCAAGGTAGCGAGCCTAAACAAAAAAATTGGAAAGATAAAACTTGACCATTCTCATTTTTATTATCTTCTATTAATTCTTTTGTCGGTGAAGCTAAAACAAGAGATTTTAATTTAAGTACTGTTAAAAATAATATGAGTTTTTATAAATCTAAGAATAAAAGTATTTTACCTAGTTTAGATACTCAACATCTGCCTCTTAAAGGATTGAGTCTACTAAAAACTAAATTGAAAATGGAGCAAGAAATACAACTTAGATCAGATTTACTAAAAAATCAATACACAAAAAGAAGTCAATTAATTAAATTAGCTAATATTAATTTAATTAAATTATATCCTTTAAAATTTGAAAAATTGTGTGAAGTTTTAAATAGTATTTTTAATAAACCTGTAGAATTAGATTTAATTAGATTACATTATCCTTATAATGATAGTAATATACTAGTAAGACTTTTAGCTTTTATGATTAATAAAATTAAACTTAGAAGAATTACTAGAAAATTATTTAAAAATGCAGTAATTAAAAGCATTAAAAAAATTAATAACAAAGACCAAGTTAATATAATACCTGCATTTTTATCAGGTATGACTATTAAAGTTGCTGGAAGATTAATGAAATATAAAGTTATACCTCGTAAAACAGTTAAAATTGTTCGAAGAGGATCTTCTTCTATAGGTAAAATTAATTATTCAGATTTTTCTAGATATACTAATAAAAATAAAAGAGGTGCATTTACTATTACAATTAAATCAGGACAAAATTTTTTTTTGTAATGTAGTATTTTAGTTAATTATATTTTTTTTTTTACCTTTTATACTTTTTATTTATTACCTTATTTTGCTGCTTACTTTTATCTAATTTTCTACTTTACATTCACTTTGTTAGTTAAGCATAACCACCACCACTCTCGCTCTCGCTCCCTCCCACCCGCTGCTAAAGCAGCGGGTGATTGGATGATGGTGGTCGCAAAAGCGAGTGCGGCGGCTCTAACATTTGCTCACTCACTTTAACTCATTATCTATTTGATTGTATTGTGATTGATGCTTGCCTTAGCAAGTGAGTGATTGGTGACTTTGCTTAATGTTGTTGCTTAGCCATTAACAAGCATTTGCGAGGTTTGCTCCTCTGCTTTAGCAGCTGCGCATCCGTATTTATAAGCAATACCAAAAAATAGTATAAGCTTAATTATGCAAATGTGTAGGTTGCATAAGCAAGAGGCAATTAAGCTTTGGTTAGAGTGTGCTAATTTTCATTTACTTTAACATTATTTTTTTTTCTTACTATTATAAAAATAAACTTAAATTAAAATATATTTTATATAACAGTTTTCAGTTATTGTAAATTAAAAAACAATACCTAATTTATTAAAAATAATAATTTAAGTTACAATCGCATATTTGCATATAAGCATAAGCGAAAAAATGATATGTAGGTTAAATTTATTAAATTTAATTAATCTTTATTTTACCCCTATCTTTACTTTAATTCTTCTCCCCCTCCCCTTTCCCTCCCCTGCTAAAGCAGGGGGAAGGGGGAGGGAGGGGAAATTGCATTTATTATTAAGTAATTACAATGATAAGCTAATAATAATAATTACAATAATGATTCAATAACAATAATAAACTAAAGACAATTAATAACTATCGCTATCGCTAAAGCTCGACCCACTCGCTTTTGCGACTGGGTAATAAGCTAAGCAAGAGTGAGTGTAGCTAGGACTCACATTCACTTAATAGCATTTGTAGGACACTGCTAATTTTAACTTTTGTTAGTTAGCGCATGTAAATAAAGCTCACTATCACTCGCTTTTGTGACCGGTAATTAAGCTAAGCAAGAGTAAGAGGGTTGCCATCCTGCCTTAGCGACTCACTTTTGCTAATGCAATATCGCTCGCTTTTACAATCGCAATCATTCTCCCTCTGCTTTAGCAGCTGCGCGACTCCTTCCCCTCGCTTCAGCTAAAGCAGGAATGGGGCGGAGCCTCGCTTTCTGTACGGAGCAACGCACCGCCCCGCCCCACAGCTAAAGCAGGCAAAGCGAGGGGATAGGGGAAAGGGAGGGAGCAACTAAGTGGCTAATGCAATAGGCGGGTTGCCTAAGCAAGAGTGAGTGAATGCGTCTCAATCACAATCGCAAAAGCGAGTTTAAGTTTAAGTGGGCAAGTTTTAGAAGGTAGAGTTTAAGTTTAGGTAAGTGTAGACTAGTTAGTGGGCTGCATAAGCTAGAGTAGCTCCATCACTACAATAAAAATTTTAGTTTTAGCATTTAGTAAGCGATTAACTACTTTTTTTATAGATAAAAATTTTACTTTTTGATCCTAATTAATTAATGTAAAAATAATAGTAAAAATATATATTTTTATTATAAATATAATAAATAATTATTTTATAAAAATGATCATTAAAAAAATTTATAGTAAATAAAAGAGATAATAAATATTGCCTTATGCAAATATAATATAACAAAAAAAAAAAATAAAAATTTGTTTAATTTTAAAAAAGAATTTAATTTTGGTTCTGATTGAACGTTTTTCAGTAGTTTTAAGACATGCAAATCATTGTTTATAAAAAGTTTATATTTAAATAAATATTTACTAATAAAAAACAAGGTGTAAAGGTGAGTAATATAGATTAGATACCTTATAGTCTTCTTAATTCGAAGATAATTTATTTCTTTAATTTTTATTTTTACTATTCTCACTTGCTATCGCTCCCTCCCTCCCGTCGCTCCTTTGCTTTAGCAAGGAAAGCGAGGGAGGGAAGGAGGCGGGCGGGTGTGAGTAAATATTTAAGTTAAAGATACTTTAATTTTTTATTTTAAAGTATAAGTAAAAATAATTAGCTATTTATTTTATAAAGGAAATTTTCTGCTATAAGATTCGATCTATTCTGTTTAAAGGTAGTTGGTGGAGTAAAAGCCTACCAAGCCTACGATCAGAAGCCATGTTTGATAGAGCAAATGGCCACATTGGGAATGAAATGTCCCTAGTAGTGTACACTACCAGCAGTCAAGAATATTAGTCAATGCTCGAAAGAGTGAACTAGCTAACTGAAATCGCATTTTTCGTTTAAAATGGTGAATGTGATAATGTAAGGGAAAAATTTGATGTTACTTTACTATTAGTGTTGTCCAAAGCTGTGAGATGTATTAGGACTACATCGTTAATGGCTGTTAAACTATCAAACTCCGGAAAAGCCCTAAAGCTTATGGTACCAAACTACATTCGAAAGTTTGTAAGTGGATGAAGTAATTACTCATGTAAGGTAATAAGTCATAAGATGAAGGAAACTAAAATGGGTTATCGCGGATCTAAATCATTTTTACTTAAATATAACAGTAACAGTCAACCAATAATATTAAGTAAAGGTGTAAAAGAGCAACGAGTAGATGGTAGTTGCTTTGGGTCTATATTATATCCAAAGTTAAGGTGTATTCTAACGGGCTTCGAAAGAAGCTATCTTGTCAAAATCCTTTCTAAACATTTTTTTAATAGATTTTACTCTACAAATAATATACCGTTGAATCCATATTTTGTTACTGGATTTACTGATGCTGAGGGAAGTTTTACTATTTCAATTCAATCTAACAATAAAGCCAGCACTAAGATAAGAGTAATGGCTAGATTTAAAATTGGATTAAATGCTAAAGATCATTCTTTATTAATCAAAATTCAAGAATTTTTTGGAGGCATAGGAACATTTACTTTTGATAATGAAAGCAACGCTTGAATTTATTCAGTAAGTAGTGTAACTGAATTGCTAAATATTATTATTCCTCATTTTAATAAATATGTACTATTAACTCAAAAAGCAGCTGATTTTAAATTATTTGTGCAAATAGTTCAATTAATGAACAAAGGAGCTCATCTTAATTATGCTGGTTTACAAGAAATAGTTAATATTAAAGCTTCTATGAATAAAAGTAATTCTGATTTTGTTAAATCTAAGTTTCCTCAAATTAATCCTGTAATAAGAGAAACCATTGAAACTGCAAATATTTATGATCTACATTGGATTTCAGGTTTTGTTAGTGGAGAAGGTAATTTTGATGCAGGAATTAGGAAAGCTACTAATACTAGAAAAGAAAGAGTTTATTTAAGATTTAGATTAACACAGCATGTTAAAGATTTTAAATTAATGGAACTTATAATTAAATATTTAGGTTGTGGAAGAATTGAATATGATAATAGAAAAGATCATTCTGTTTTAAATATAGTAGTAGGAAATTTTTCAGATATAAATAACAAAATTATTCCTTTTTTTAATAAGTATCCTGTTTTAGGTATTAAATATTTAGATTATTTAGATTGAGCAAAAATTGCTAATATGATGATTTTAAATAAACATAAAACAGTAGAAGGTTTTGAAGAAATAAAAGTAATAGAAGCTGGAATGAATAAAGGTAGAAAAATTTAAAAAATTATATGATAAATTTGATGAAATGTGGGTGCCAGAAGACTCGGTAATGCCAGAGACGCAAACGTTAGTCACATTAACCAGGCGTAAAGGGTGTGTAGGCAGCTTAAAAGTTATATTTTTAAAATAGCTATTTCAAATATTATATTTTGATTTTTAAAAATTTAATAAATTTAAGATAGAATCATATTGAGGATAAGCCGAATAATGCTTAGAGTAGGGATTAAATCCTAAAATACTAGGTGGAATACTAATGGTGAAAGCTTTTTATCTAATAATGATTGACGCTGAGAAACGAAGGTGAGAATAGAAAATAGGATTAGAGACCCAGATATCTCTCACTGTCAACGATGAATGGTGGATTGTTAGTTTTAATAACTAGTATCGATGTTAACGCGATAACCATTCCGCCTTGAGAGTACGGTTGCAAAACTGAAACCAAAAAAATTAGTCGGTCTCGAAGCAAACGAAGTGAAGCATGTTATTTAATACGAGAGTACGCGTAAAATCTTACCAGTTCTTGTATAGCCATATTTATTTAGAATTAATTTATTTATTGAATTTTTTTTATAATAAATATGAGTAGTTATTTATTTTTTTAATTTAATAACTCGTTTACAGGTGTTGCATGGCTGTCGTCAGTCCGTGTTTTGAGAAGTAAGGTTAACTCCACTAACGGACGAAATCCCTGTTATAAATTTATACTTTATAACTAATGATTTTTAAATATTTTCATTTGGGGCTAAGACAAGTCGTTATGGCCCTAATGAACTGGGCTATCGACGTGCCACAAGAACTTTTACAAAGTGATGCAAAAACCGGACTTTGTATTTTGTTTTTTACAAAATTAATGTTTTCTTTTTTAAGATAAATGTTTAAGGTCATAAGGATTAGCTAATCATTAAAGAAAGTTACTATTATTAAATTTATTTTAGACGAATTGTCGCCTGAAATTCGGCGACATGAAGAAGGAATTTCGAGTAATCGTTGATCACTAGCGCAACGGTGAAGATTGCATTCGTGATGAACTAACTGTCTGTCACTGGGAAGGAATTTGGATAGGGGGAAAAAGCCACATAATTATAACTTTTCAAAGATATCTTAAGTAATAGTTAATATTATTTTAAGTGTAGTTTTACTTATAGGTTTATATATCTATTGATTTAATTAATATTTTAATCTTTTATTTTTAAATAAACATCTTTGTTAAACTAATTAGTATCTTTTAACCCATTTGAGTAACATCTCAAAAGTCATAGCAAGGTAGCTGTACTGGAAGGTGCTGCTGGAAAATAAAATTATTTTAACCCCTCGCTCTTGCTAAAACAGTAGCCGCCGTACTGCTTTAGCAGCTAAAGCAAGGACGGTGAGAGAGCGAGCGCTCCTCGCTCTAAGCGACAGCTAAAGCAGGAACGGTGAGCGAAAAACATTTATTATATCTCGCACTGCTAATGTTTTAGTAATTTGTCTTTTACTTTTAAACTTACTTTATTTTAATGTAATGCTACTTAAATAAAGTTTAGTAAATATTTGCTTAGTATACTAAATTACTCTATTACTCCTTACTTTAGCAGCTCACTTTTCCGCCACCCCCCCTCCCCTCGCTTACGCGTCAAATTTGTGGGAAGCGATAGCGAGAATTGGTGGTGATAGCAACTTACTATATAAAACATAAATAGCATAGTTACTTTAGTTACCATAATAACCAAAGTAAATGTTAGTCGCGCAGCGATCGCGCAGCGAGAGAGAAAATTTTAATCAAAAGATAGTAATAATTATATTTTACGAAAAATTGTAACTGAATAATTACTATTACACTACATAATAACAATTATTTTTTAATATTTAATTCGTAATAGAGAAAAAGCAAAGCTCTTATTATTTTTTTATTATTTTATATATTTAATTAAAAAAAATTAAAAAAAAATTTTTTTTTTTAAGTTATTTAGGCTAATGATTTTTAAATATTTTCATTTGGGGCTAAGACAAGTCGTTATGGCCCTAATGAACTGGGCTATCGACGTGCCACAAGAACTTTTACAAAGTGATGCAAAAACCGGACTTTGTATTTTGTTTTTTACAAAATTAATGTTTTCTTTTTTAAGATAAATGTTTAAGGTCATAAGGATTAGCTAATCATTAAAGAAAGTTACTATTATTAAATTTATTTTAGACGAATTGTCGCCTGAAATTCGGCGACATGAAGAAGGAATTTCGAGTAATCGTTGATCACTAGCGCAACGGTGAAGATTGCATTCGTGATGAACAGGCTTTAAAAAAAATTATTATAATAGTAGCTAAAATAATAATAATAATATTGGTTCACTTTTTTAAATTAATAAATAACTAAAGAGGGGGTTAGCTGAGTGGTTTTAGCGTCAAATTTACACTTTGAAGACAGAGTTTCGATTACTCTACCTCCTAATGATTAATTAAAAATTTATTAAAAAAAAAAATAAAACAGGCGCGCGAGCGAGCGGAGCGAAAAATTTTTTGTTTTTTTAACTATTATTAACCCAACCACATTTTTCCTTATTAATTTATTTTATATAATATGAAAATTTTTGTTATAGTCCTTGCCTTAGCTACTATCACTTGCTTTTTACAAGCAATTAACAAGATTTAAGTGCCGCCCACCCCTCGCTTTGCGACTGCCACCCTCCCCTATCATATAACACCCTTCCCCTCCCCTGCTTTAGCTCGCTCTCGCTGCGCGAGCGAGGGGAAGGGGAGTAGCAGCTCTCTTAAACTTTAGTCGCTAGCTGCTAAAACATTTTCTTGCACACTCACACCCTCGCTCTAAGGCGACAGCAACCGCATTAACGATAGTGAAAGTGATCGCACAAGCGGGTGGGGATACTCACTATTACTTTTGTGTGAGTGAAGAGGAAAAAAAAAAAACGAGTAAGCAAAAGGGCGATAGCAACCCGCTCACTTCAACTTAAATCGCTATAAAGCAAAAGGTGGTTGCTTAAGCAAGAGCGATTTTGCAAATGCAAGAGTGGTAATGGTAAAATTTGCTAGTAGTTATCAGCCTCTCTCCCCAAAGGGGAAAGAGACTCTTACTATGGTAAGTTTAAGTGAGCAAGCTCAATTTACCAAGCACAAAAGGGTGAATGTCAATTACCTTTACATTGTTACTTTTATTCACCCTTACTTAGGTAATATTTCTTTCCCCTCCCCCCCCCCCTCCCACCCTGCTTAGCACCCCTGCTTTAGCCTTAGCTAAAGCAAGGTGGGTCACGTAACAGCTAAAGCAGGGATGCTAAAGCAATACTGCGATCCTGCTTTAACAGTCCGCTTACCTACTTTTCAGTTAAGGGGCGGGGGCGGGAGCGACCAATGGCAGAGCATGGTTGAGGGATAGTTGCCTAAGCAAGCAAAGGGGTGTTGAGCAAACTTATGCTTTTATGATTTTATTTTTATATTTAAAATAAAAAATAAAGTTTACACTGGATTAATTAAATTATTAATTATAAGTTTTAAATTTAAAAAAACTATAATTTTATGTAAAAATAATTTTGTCTTTTCTTTTACTTGCTAATATTTTAAAAATTTTTATTCATTTTCTTGCTATGTTATTGTTTTAGTCGCTGCAATTTAACTCCTAACTTGCTTAGCCATTAGTAGTTTGTATTGTTATATTTATTATTGCATTTGCAACTATGTAAAGGTGATCTACACTAACTTTTTAATTTTGTAAGTTTAAATTTTTAAAAGCAAAGATAGTCACCTACGTATTAGTGGGTGAGTACAAGAACAACTTTAAATTTTTAAATTATATAAAATAATAGTGTTAACTTTTTTTATTTTCTATTTTATTTAAATAAAAATAAAAGAAACAATTTTAACTTTATAATAACCCTCGCCTTAGCAATTCACACTCATCTTTGGTGGTTGTCACTTCCACAATCACAAAAGTTACAGTTGCCTTTCTCGCTACGCGACCCTTTGCTTTCCATGCTTTAGCTCCCCTGTTTTTATTTTACCCTACTTTAACAGCCCAGTTAAAGCAAGGGAAAAAAGAGGAGGGAGGGGAGAACAAGCGCGCAGCGAGGGGGTGGGAAAAATGAAAGGGGGAGGATCAGAAAGCAAGGAAAATTTGTGATAGGAAGCAAGGTGATGGAAGGGAAGGGGGGTCGGTTATCACCCGCCCCTTATTTAGCTGTAAAGTTGCCAGTGAGGGCTGGTGCGAAATCAAGGGTAGTAACGTAGCAAGCGAGTTGGAGCCCCCCCTTTTATTAATAAAAATTTTTAAATTAATTTAAAACGAATATGCCGAAATTTGGTAGACGGGTGAGTTTTAGGAACTCATGATTTTTTTTTGATTGTAAGAGTTCAAGTCTCTTTATTCGTAATTTATTATATTTTTATTAAAAAATAGGAAGTTAATTATAAAAAATAAATTTATTATTTAAAAATAAATTTTACATCTTTAGCTGAATTGGTACAGCAATTGCCTTCGAAGCAAAAGTTTATTGGTTCGAGTCCGATAAGATGTTTTTTAATGCTACCTATTTATTTTTACAATTTATTTTATTTTAATACACCCACCCTTGCTTGCTTAATTAACTCAGCCGTATAACTTTTTAGCTGCCTTCGCTCGCACACGCCCAGCCCATTAAGGGTGGGGTCGCGGATTACAGAAGCAAGAGGGAAATGGAGTGGCCATGCTTTAGTAGCCCTCGCTTTAGCAGCTCTAGCTCGCTTTCCCTGTTTCCAGCTAAAGCAGGGGCGGAAGCAACCCTCGCTTTCCCTATCACTTGCACCACTGGTTTAACTGGGTGTGGCTGCTAAAGCAGGGGAGAGAATCCAAAGGTTGGGGCAGTTAAAGCTGGTTAAGCGAAAGACCAAAGGTAGGTAGCAAACGGGCAGCTAAAGCAAAAAAATGAAAGCAAGACCAAATGTAGGGACGGGAGCGAAATCAAAATTAGGGTCGCTTCCTTGCTTTAGCAACCGCTCCGCCTCATTTCCTCGCTGCTTTAGCAGCGAATGGTGGAGGGGCTGCTAAAGCTGGGGCTGCTAAAGCAGGGAGCGAGGGAGCGAGGAAGCAAAAAAAGTTTAAGTAAAGTTTAGTCTGGTCACTCACTTTTAAACATTAGTTTAAGTTTAAGCGTTACATTAAAATAAATTTTTTAATTAAGCACGCGCAAAGCGAGGGGTAAGTGGTTAGCCTAAGTAATATTATTTAATATTTTAACTGTAAAACTCTGTACTTAAAAAAAAAAATTTTTTTTATTTTTTTAATAATTTTAAAAATAAAATTAAAATTTAATAAAAAAGAATAATTTATTTATTCTAATTTTACATTTTTTATATAGATAATATTTCTTTTAACTATTTTTATTTATATTTTGGAAAAAAAAAAAATTGAAAAGTAATTAAAAATAAAATTTGTAAATTTTTTTAAGAAAGAAAAGCCTAAAAATATAAAAGAATATTAAATATTAAATTAACTATTATATTTACCTTTACTATACCTCTAGCTAAAATCCATATTAAGCTAGAGTTTTTCTACAAATTTAGTAATTTTTTTATTTGAAATAAAAAGTAAGGGTTTTCATTTTACACCTTTATTTAAAATCACTTTATGTTTTTTTTTAAGTTTAAGTGTTACATTACTCCCTCCCCTCCCCTACCCCTTTGGGGAGGGGAAGGGGTCCCCCTACCCCTCCCCTACCCCTTTGGGGAGGGGTAGGGGAGGGGTAGGGGAGAAGTTTACTCGCTGCGCGCTTGTTTATTTATTAAATAATATATTAAGTGACTTGCATTTATTATTTAATTAGCAAAACACCAAAGGTGAAAAATATTTCCTATTTTTACTCAAAAAATAAAAATTAAGATATAAGTAAATAACCACTTAACTTTGGTTTTGTAGCTATTACAATAAAGTGAGCGAAAATTTGTTAAAGAAGAGCTGCACTTACTGTTACTTTTTTTCTTAAACTAATGTGAGTGGGTGATTGCTACTTTGCTTTAGCTACAACCATTATTACAATCCCAATCCCTTTTCCTTGCTCACTGCCACTTTAGTTTTAAGGAGAGGGGATAGAAACCACAACTACTCGCTAACACAATCGCATATTTGCCTAAGCTAAAGTTAATGTCTAAACAAGTGAGTGATAACTGTTAATACAATATCACAATCACTTATTTGCCTAAGCAAAAGTAAAATTCCCCACACACACTAGCTCACCCAGATTTGTTTATTGGGCTTAGTAATAGGTGATAACGAGTGAAAGTGATAGCAACCAACCTCTCAACCGTCCTCTTTTGGTGCGTAAGTGTTGCCTAAGCAAGAAAAATTTGAATGCCTAAGCAAAAGCAAGCACCATCTACCTTCCACCATTCACCATTCACCAAAGGTGACTGATAGTCCCAGAACAAAAGTGGGACGCGAAGCTGCTAAAGCAGGTGGAGGTGTCGCAGTAGCTAGCAGCTTAAAAAAAAGTGTTGTAGGTATTCAGCAAATAATTGAAAGGGTGCGAGTCGCTAAGGCTAGAGGCGAAAAAAATAATAGCCTTATTAACTTATAAGAAAGGTAATGTTCGCATTAAAAAAAAATAAAAAAAAAAAAGGGGAAATACGATAATTGGTAATCTGTTATATTTGCAATATAAAAATTGATAGTTCGAATCTATCTTTCTCCAATGAAATTTTATTATTAATAGTTAACATAATATGTTAAAGCTGAATATTTATTTAACTTTAATATTATTAATTAAATTAAATGTAAAAAAAATTAAAAAAAAAGTAATAAAATTTTTTTGTTCATAATCACTTAAATTATGGTGAGTAGCTAAGGCTCACTCTCTCTCTTGCCATTGCAAGTAATATGGCTGTTGGTGGGCAGCTAAAGCAGTTGGTGAGTTGCCTCCCTATTGCCTTTGCAACTTTCACTCTTTTATGCGAAGGTGTGCTTGCCTTAGCAAGTAAGTGGGTAAATGTGAAAAAAGGGGGTGGGGGGAAAGCAATGCGCTCCTCGCTCTAAGCGACAGCTAAAGCAGGAACGGTGAGCGGGAAGTTTCCTCACTCATAAACAATTGCTAAGGTAAGTAAGTTACAGTGATCAAGCTCAATCACCTACACTTTGGTTAAGCTAAGGCTAAATTTATTTTTGTTTAGGAAAATTTTTCTTAACCTAGCATCAAATACCTACCTTGACCTGCTTATGCTGACCACTAAGGTGATTGTGTAGCATTTGCAAGTAAGTGAGAGGGTAATTTTTACTAAGGCTAATTACTTTTGTGTAGGCAAATATAATTAACCTAAATTTAGTAAGTCTCTAACGAGCTTTTGCTCTTGCTAAAGCAGCAGCGAGAGGTAAGTTTTCGCTCCCTTTTACCTTTTTGCAGAAACATATCACTCGATAACAATTACATTCTTGTTTAGGTTACTTAAATAGTTAGTTAGAAGGTATCTTAAGCTAAAGTTAGCAAGTGTTTTAAAGCAAGTAAACAAAAAAATAAAAGTTTAAGTAAAGTTTAGTCAAAAGCAAAAGTGAGTTAAAAAATAAAATTAATTACAATCATCAAAGTAATTAATAAAATTTAATTATTACTAAAAAAAAAAAGATACTTATTAATTAAAAAAAGTGCAAATTCTTTCAGCTAGTATCGAATACTATTTTTGTTATAAAACTGTAGCAATATTAAGTTTTTATATTTACTTTACTACTTTTTTTACTAGCCTTTTTTTTTAATATTAATTAATAAAAATTTAAATAGCCTCGGTTGCTTAGTGGTCAAAGCGTTATACTGAAGCTATAAATATGGGAGTTCAATTCTCTCCCGGGGCAAAATTTAGCGTTAATAAATAGTTAATTTATTTTATATTTAGCTCACTTTATTTAAATGCACCGAATAATGCTAATTAAACTAAAGGGTTAATGTAAGTTACCTAAGCAAGTGAACAACTCACCTTAGTTCCCAAATTTTGTTTATATTTAAATATATTTAAAATATTACTTTTTAAATATATTTTTACTTTAATTAACAAAAAGGTCGAAATAGTTTAAATGGTAAAACAAATTCCTTGTAAGATTTAAATATTGGTTCAATTCCATTTTTCGGCTTAACTAGGTTTAATTTTTTGGGGTTACTCTCGCTCGCTGCGCGAGCGACTCGTTTATTTTTCTCTCTCCCCTGCTTTAGCAGCCGCCCTCACTACCTCTTGCTTAGGCAATACGCGACCCTGCTTTAGCTGTCGCTCTTGCTAAAGCAGCAGCGAGAGCGAGGAAGCAAAAGGAGGGAGGGAGCGAGCGAGCGCGACTGCCTAAATGCCTAAGCAAGGGTGAGTTATTACTATCGCTAAGGCGAGTGAGTAGTTGCTTAGTCTCTATCTTTAGCTAAAGATTAATTATGTTTGCATTAAGCAAAGGAAGGAGTTGCAATACAAAACATTGGTCAGTTATTTATAAAGCGAAACAAACATTTAAATAAAGTAAGTTGCAATGGTTTACTTGCTTACTATCACTATAACTAAGGCGTGTTAAGATACTTAAATACAAAAATTTAATTGAGGGAGTTACCTCTAGCTAAAGCAAGAAAATGCGACTGTGTTAGTGTATGATAGCGATTGTGATAGTGGAAGAAAATTTTTTAAACCAAGCGCGCGAGCGAGCGGAGCGGGTGAGTTTAAATAAATTTTTGTTGCTCGCTGCTCGCTCCGCTCGCTCGCGCAGAAAGTGTTTTATCAACGACTTTATTTAAAGTAGGAAGTGCTTTTTTAATATTAAAAAAAATAGCAATAAATAATAAAATAGCTGCGCGCCAGCTTTTGTTTTTTTTAAACTAAATCAAGCGCTCGCGGAGCGAGGAGCGAGATACAACAAAATTAATTAAAATTTAAAATAAATAAAGCAAAATACTCTCTTGCTATTTTAGTTGCATAATTGCCTTACTAACTTTTACCTTTACCTTTTACCTATTTCCTATGAACTAAGGTGGAGCTGCAATACATAAACTAAGGTGAATATATCAATCTTTCACCCAACATGCCATAGCTTAAGCGAATTGCTAATGCAAATTAGTAAAAGTGAGTGTTGCTCCCTCGCTTTCCTTGCTAAAGCAAAGGAGCTTAGGGAGCGAGCCTAAGCAAGCCCTCGCTCTCGCTGCTGCTTTAGCAAGAGCGACAGCTAAAGCAGGGTCGCGTATTGCCTAAGCAAGAGAGAGAAAAAGGCATTACTTTTTAGTTTTATAATCTAAGCAAGAGTTAGTTAATGCTGGCGGAAAGTAATTGTATCATTAATAATAATTTTATTTTTAATAATATTTTAAAAAATATGCTAAATTTTTATTTTTAATATTAATTTTATTTATTTAATTTTAATTTGTTTAATGAGTTGTAGTTTAATTTGGAAAAACACCATTTTTTGGTAATGGCTAATATCAGTTCGAATCTGGTCAACTCAGTTTATAAATTAATAATAAAAAATAAATTTGTTTTCTAATTAGGGGAAAAAAAAAATAAGGGTAGAATTAAATAAAGAGGAAGGCAGAACTCGAGTGGTTTGAGTGTCCCACTTTTAATGGGAAAGTCTTGGTTCAAGTCCATGTGTTTTCAATTAAATTATATAATTTTAACTCACTCTTGCTTTTGCAAACCGTCTTAACTCACTAACTTAGGCTAAAGCAAAAAAGTTAAAAGAGAGCTAAACACATTACTAGCTTAGCCCTCGCTTAAATTTAAAATAATGTAAGTACAAAAAGCAAAGTAAGTTGCTAAAAAAAAATTTGTTACCACCCAGCTTTAGCAGCCCCCAGCTTTAGCAGCCCTCGCTTTTCCTGCTTTATCTTAGGGACGGCTCGCACCTTTGCTTTAGCAATGAGCTGCTACGCAGGGGCGGTAGCTAAAGCTAGGGATGCGAATGTGAGCGGGTGGTTGGTTAATTTAAGTAAGTGAGTAAAATTGAGCAATGTTTTGTAATTAAACAAAATTTTAAAATTTGCCCTTTTATTAAATTTAACGTCTTCTAATATAAATGAAGCGCGGAGCGAAAAAAATATAAACATAGATAGAAAATAATTAAAAATTAATATAATAATTTTAATTAAATAAGGGTAGGTGATCCGATTGGTAATGGTGGTTCTCTGTAAAAGAATTGGTTAATAACCGTACTTCGTTCGATTCGAAGACTACTCAATAATGTGCATTTTGTTAATATATGTTTTTTTTTTTGCTTAATTACCTTTGGTTTGTAATGCTCGCTCACTTAAAGTTACTCCGCTCTTGCCTTTGCTTAACCAGCACCGGTTTGCTTTCCTCCCCTTCCCTTGCTTTAGCAACACCGCTCTTTTTTTAAACAACTTTTGCTTAGCCTTTCACTCTAGCTAAGGCTACCCTTTTACTCTCTTGACCACTCACTCACAATTGCAATCACAACCTCACTTACTCTAGCTTAGTTGCTTATGCAATCGCACTCTTGCTCACTTATGTGAATGTGATATATTAATTTATTGCGAGCATCACAATAACTTAGTAGCATATGCAAAATTAACACATATATTCGCTAAGCAAGTTAGTGAAGGAGGGTTGAAAAAACAAAAGTAAAAGGCTAAGCAAAAGTGGTTGCAAAAGCAAGAGTAAAGGAGGATTGCAAATACAATAGTAAATTTAAGGAATAAGCGTGTGAGGTAACTCAATTACAAAATTTTAAGTTAAAACAGTTTATTTAGGAAAAAAAGAGTAAGCTTATAAATATAACTAAAAATAAAATTTATATATTTTTACAATTATCTTTTTATACTTAAATATTAATTAATTAAAAATTTATATTTTTTGTTTTTTCGCTCCGCGCTTCATTTTTAATATTATAAAATAATTTTAAAGACTTTAGCATAATGGTTAATGCAGTTCGCTCATAATGGATATTATAAGGGTTCAAATCCCTTAGGTCTTATATAATTTAAAAAAATTTAAGGGCATTTGGTCGAGTCTGGTTTATGGCGCTCGTCTTGAAAACGAGTACTTTTAAAAAAAGTCGTCGGTTCGAATCCGACAATGCCCGAAAAATTTTTATTGAATAAACAAACACTTAGTCGCTTTCACTCACTCTCGCTCCCTCCCTCGCTTTGCGAACGGGACGCGTAAGCGAGGGATGCGGTTGCTAAGGCAAGGGTGATTCCATAAGCAACCGCATTAGCGATAATAATTAATTTTTTTTTAACATTATCGCTCACCGTTCGCAAAGCGAGGAGCGCTTGTTTATTTACTACACTGCTTTAGCAGCAACTCATTTTTTTATTTTTTTTTTAATTCTAATTAGCTAGAACCTTTATTACTAACCGGCTAGTATAGTATAGGAGCAGCAAGGTATTTTTTTAATTTTTAAATAAGGCTATTATTCCTTTTATGCAAGTTACCACGTTCCCTTTTAAGCATTTACCTCTTTTTCTTAAACTCAATAAATCACTTGCCTTAACAAATCTTTAACTTTCCTTTGCAAGTTACTTGCATTTGCAACTTTTTAACTCTCGCTCACTTAAACTAAAACTTAAACTCGCTTATTCCGCGGCACTCGCTTATGCGATCACTATCATTATCACTATCACTCTTGCTTAGGTAATAATGCGAATGTGATTGAATGAGTGAGTGAGCGAGCCTAAGCAAGAATGTGAGTATCCCCCACTACCCGCTTTGCGGGTCTCGCAAAAGCCTAATTAGCGAGTGAGAGCGATTGCATAAACAACTAAGCAAAAAATGAATGCGACCACTCCCTCCTTATTACACATTATTACACATTAGTTGCAATGGTAAGAGTGAGCATTTGCTACTCTCTTATTCTATGGAATAGTTTCAGTGAGTAAATTTGATAATAAGTGAAAGCATAAGCGAAAGCATAAGAGAATGCATAAGAGATGGAGTAAGCGGTGCATTTTATTGCCTCCCTGCTGTTGCCTTCCTGCTTTAGCCCCCCCCCCTGCTTAGCAGCCCTGCTTTATCAGCCCACGCTAAAGCAAGTAGGGGGGGGGGGGGAAGGGGAGGGGTGGGAGCTAAAAAAAAGAAAGTAATTTATAATAAAAATAATTTGCTCTACCGTTTTAGTGACTCTCCTTTTTTTTTTCGGAACTAAGTATTGTTTTTAAAAAGTGATAGCAGCTCGCTGCTATCACTTATAGTTAACACTCAATCGCCTTAGCGATATGTTAATGTGGGCGAGTAAGCAATAGAAAGAAAAAAATATAAAACTTTTAATTAAAAAAAAATATAAAAAGTGGTAGAATACCAACAGGATGGTTACTCCTTTTGGGTGGGAGAGTTAGCGTGTTCGAGTCGCGCCTATCACGTTATTATAATAATTTTTTTATTATTAATTTTTTTAATCTAATAATCCTTTATAATTTTTTTTTTCTTTTTATAGCGGTCATTTGCAATTATTTTTCTACTCTCCCGCTTATTCGCTAAGGCGAGGGTGGTTTTTTTTTCTCGCTCCCTCTTGCTTAGGCAATACACGACCCTACTTTAGCAAGAGCAGCTAAAGCATAAGCGAAAGCTGCTAAAGCAGGGAGCGGTAAATGCAAATTTTTTATAAGTTTAGCTTTTCTAGATTTTTTTTTATTGCTTACATTTCTTGTTCTCTTATTTGAGAAGTTAAAGTATTGTTAAGGCTTTAGCTTTTTGTGTTTACTCTAGCGTAAGATTATTTTAATTCTATATTTATTTCTTTAATACTTTATAATCCTAGTTAAAAAAAAAATTGTTTAAACCTGCGCTATATTTTTTTTACTTTTATTGTAAGTATAACTTCTTTATTTTACAAGTTAAAAAAAATTTTTTTTTTTATTGCTTGTTCATTTAAAATTTTTTTTTTTAATATTATCTAGTTAAAAGCAAGCGTTAATTACTCAGCTTTGTATTTTTCTCGCTGCGCGATCGCTGCGCGATCGCTGCGCGCTTGGTATATTATAAAAGGATATGGGTAACATACTTTTAGTGCTTTTAAACTTTATTTTTTTTTTTTTAATAATATGATAAACAAGGAATAATAAAATTTTAACAATAGTTATCCGAGTAAAACACATTTATTTATAAAAGTAACATAAAATATAAAAGGAGATTTAAATTTTAAATTGAAAAAAATATTTGGTTCTATGGCTGAGTGGTTTAAGCGAAGTACTGTTAATACTTTTTACAGAGGTTCAATTCCTCTTGGGATCTTAATTAAATAAAAACTTTTATTATTTTTACTTTAATTCATTTAGGATTTTTAAATAATGAAGAAGTTTGTTAGTTAAAGTAATTTTTTTCATCACCCGCCCTGCGTAGCAGCTCACACGCTTATTCGCTCACTCGTTAATTAGGTTACCGTCCACCGACCACCTTTCCCTCGTTTCGCGACCCTGCTTTAGCTGAAAAAAGTGAAATATGTCGCGGATTGCATAAGCAAAAGGTGAATGGTGCGTGAGAGAGGATTGCACCATCGCATAAGCGACCGCATTAGCGAGAGATGGTGTGGCAAGACACTTACAGACTCTTGCTAAGGCAGCTTAGCAAATAAGTGAGGGCTGCTAAAGCAGGCGAGCAATAGCGACATTCGCGTAATAGCCTAAGTAATAGTGGAGGGTGGAGAGGGTTTGTTTACTAAGGTTTGTAAAGCTAACTCTCTTTTTTTATAAAAAGTTTATTTTTTAATTAACAAAGGAGCTTACGCTATTTCATCTGCACATTACTCCGTAAAAAACATAGATTACATTATATTATAATTTTTAATTTTTATTTATTTTACTACGCACGCTTAGTAGCTAAGGTAAAACAAGCACCTATCTCTTATTTAAAAAGGGGTCATAAGCGTGTAAGTGTCGCTAGTTGCTAAAGCAAGAGAGTTTTATATTATTATAAAAATTATAGTTTTTAAAAGCGAACATGTTGAAATTTGGTAAACAATCTCCTCTTAAGCAGGAGTGGAAGTGATTCCTTAAGAGTTCAAGTCTCTTTGTTCGTAATTGTATAAAAAATAATTTTACATAAAAAAAGGTAAATAAAAAAAAATTTTTTTTTAAATTATAATAAATATATATTGAGTATTAAAATAAATAAAAATAAAGTAAAAAAAAAAAAGAGTAAAAATTTTACAATAAATTAAATATAAGTTGTAAAAATTCTACTTTTAAATATTAATGTATGACTGCATGCCTTTTACATAAAGGATAAAGGTTATCTTACTTATTTTACCCTTATTAAAAAAAAAAAAAAAAAAAAATTTTTTTTTAGTTGCCACAGTCACCGCCCCATTCACTCAATCGCTAACTCCCACCCTTGCTTGCTTAGGCAACTTACCCGTTCACTTTATCGCTGCGCGACTAGATCATAAGCGAGTGAATGCAAAAAAGTGATGGTGATAGCAACACTATCACTCGCTTAATCGCTAAGCTGCCTTAGCAAAAGAATAAGGGTAACCTAAGCAAGAGCAACACTCTCGCTCTGCGATCCCCACTCACCTTTGGTGCTTGGAGTATTTCGCTTTCCATGCTTTAGCTCCTCTGCTAAAGCAGGGTCGCGGTGCGAGAAAGCAAGGATGGTGGTTGGTGGTTGCTAACTATTGCTTTTGTTGCTTTCACTCACTATAGCTTAGTTGCTTATGCAATTACTCTCACTCGCTAATAAGGCTTTGGTCTCGCATAATAGCCTTACCAAGAGTGAGGCATTATTCGCAAAGGCGAGTGAGTTAGCTAATGTAAATGTGACTTAGGTAAAAAAATTAATTACAAACATGGGAAAAAGTAATTTAATTTTTATTAAATAAAGGTAATTTTTTTTAAAAACATAAAATATTTTAATTATTTTATTAATTTTTATTAATAGTAATTCTTTTTTTTTTTTTCCAATATGCATATTTATAGTGTTAAACTTTAATAAATAATGCGATTAAGTATAATTCATAAATAAATTTATTAAAGTAGAGTGGCTGGGCCTTAAGTTTAATTTATTAAGTTTTTATTTTTATTTTTTATCGCTCTCTGCTGCTTTAGCAGCTAAAGCATACACCCTTCTTTCTTATTTTTAGGCACCCGTTCGCTCCTTTGCTTTAGCAGGGGCGGAGCGGGAAAGCGAGTAAATTATCAATCTGCCTAAAATAAGATTCTATAATTTAATATCTATCTTTAAAAGAAGGGTAAACCTTTAATTTTTAAAATTTTTATATTTTTAGATTTATCTTTTTTCGCTGCTGCTTTAGCAAGACCCGCGCTTGTTTATTTTATTTCTCTTAATTTTACGGCAGAGTAAAATAGATATAATTTTTTTTTAATTCTGTTAAACGCTATTTTTAAATTTTTATATATTAGTAATATTATATTATTCTATAACTAATAAATATTTTTAGTTTTACTATTTTTTATAATAAAATTTTTCTCATTAATTTTTGCTTTTAACAACATATTCTTTTTATATTAAAATTTTATTAGTTTAATATAAAATTAATTATACTATCTATCAAATATTAAATTTAATATGGATAATATCTTCCCTGCGGCCCCTGCGGCCCCTGCGGCCCCTGCGGCCCCTGCGGCCCCTGCGGCCCCTGCGGCCCCTGCGGCCCCTGCGGCCCCTGCGGCCCCTGCTGCCCCTGCTGCCCCTGCGGCCCCTGCGGGGGAGATAGATTAAATATTTTGGTTGGGTATCGCGCAGCCGCCATCATCTCGCGCAGCTCGCGCAGCGACAGTTAAAGCAGGCCAGCTTTAGCTGAGGAGGCGAGAGAGCGAGCGGTGTATTTTTCTCTCTTAAACTAATTACATTAGCGGGAATGTTTGCAAACACTAACAAGCCTTAGCAACACACTAATTTTTATTTGCAATTTACTTTTGCTATTTAATAGTTTCATAAAGCAAAAGTGAATAAAGGGTGGGGTAATTTAGATACTAGATAAATTTACCTTTTTATTAACCTAACTAGTAGGCAGCAATCATTTTACTTTATTGCAAATTTAATATAGCAATTAAACTTAAACTTAAAAAAATTAGCTAAAGCCTTAACAGCCTGTTTTTATTGTTAACTAAAAACGTTAGCAAATTAAAAAAGAAGTTAAAATATTTTTCTTTTTTTAATAACATAGTTTTATTTGTGTTAATATTAAAAAAAAATATAAAATAATATTTAAATAAAAATTAAGGCGAGATGGTGTAATTGGAATGCACAAAAGTCTCATTAGCTTTAGGTTTAGGTTCAAGTCCTAATTTCGCCAATTTTTTTTCTCTTTTTTCTTCCTTTATTAGAAAAAAATAACTGTAAAACTTAATAATCTTAAAAATAAAATAAATTAAAATTGCTATAAACATTCCTCTTTCAAAAAAAAAAAGAAATAAAAGAGTTATACTATTTTTTTATTATAAATTATTAGTGTTAATGCTATTTCATTATTAAAATTTTTCTTTAATGGTTAATTTTTTTTTTTCTGTTTACTACACTCACCTCCACCCACCTTTGGATGTTGGTGTTTTTCGCTTTCCCTGCTTTAGCACCTGCTAAAGCAGGGTCGCGTAGTGAGGGAGCTGCTAAAGTAGGGTGGTGGGTTATTTATATTTTTAGATTTAAAAAGTAACTATTTTACTTTGAAAACTCCTATTTTTTTTTTAATTATTTTATATCAGTATAATATTAAAAAAGAGTGTTTTAAAAAAGTGAGTAGCTTAAAACAAATATGATTAATCCATACAACTACCTAAACAATAATTTAAGAGATGTAAGCAAGTAATGTGATTATTGCAATAGCTTACTGGCCTTAACAAGCCCTTACTAGCATCACTTTTTTTTAATTGAGGAGGTATGGAAAAATATGCATTTGATCTCACTTTTTATTTTTTGCTTTGCACAAACTATTACCTTTCATATATAAATAATATTTAAGTAGGGTGGCATAAGCAATTTGTAGCACATTTAATTAAAAATTATAAAATGGTCCTTTAGTATAGTGGTTCGTACAGTTTTCCTTCACAAAACTAGCATCAGTTCAATTCTGATAAGGATCATTAAAAAAAAAAAACAAAAAAAAATTTTTTTTTTAATGCTCCTTTTTATTAATTTTAGTAATTATTTTTTAGCTCTATTATTTACAATTACAGTGGTGTAACTGCAATAGCGCTAGAAGAATCAATCTTAATTTTTTGTTTACTTAAATAGCCCTTTTTTTTTTAAGACTAAATTGGCCTAGAAACAATAGCTATACTTATGACTGCATTTGCAAACAATAGTTTAAATAAAAAAAAAAAGGGAGGGTAAGTGTTGCTTGCCTTAGCAATAGCTAAAAACAAAAGAGTGTTAAAAAGTGAGCTAGCTCTTCATTACCTAAGCCAAAATTTTACCTGCTTTTGCAGTCCATACTAGCCTTTATTAAGCTTTAGATTTGTTTTTCTAGCTTCTGCAACTCGGGCCATATTACTCAGCCGCCCTTACTCAGTTTCACTTTTGTTTTGCCCTATTAACTCATTCTTGCTTAGGCTATTATTCGCTTAAGCAATAAAATTAGCGAGTGTGGGGGCTACTTACTTACTAATTCGCTCCTTTCCTTTACCCTAATGGGGGGGGGGGGGCGATAATGTGTGTAGCTAAAGCGAGGTTGGTAAATTTATGTAAGTAATATTCACTCACTTGCCTTAGCAAACTATTGTAATTGTTTGAATCACTCTTTCTTAAGCAACTCACTCTCAACTTTTGGAGGCTAAAACAATTATGCGAATGTAAGAGTAAATAGTTTAAAAGTGTAAATAAGCGAGAAGTGTTAGTTTAAGTGAAATTTTATTTGCAAGTGAGCAAGTGGGTGAGTAAATAACCTCAGCTACAGCATAAATAATAAAAATTGTATTAATACTTAGTAAAATAGCAAGAGAATAAACAAAAAGGGCAATGGTTAAAATTAAAAATAAAATGTTTAATCTATAATTAAGAAAAAATTTAATAGGGTTAATTTACTATTTATATATTTATATAATATTAAAAAAATTTTTTAGGAATGGTTTTCATTGGTAAGTTAAGGCAATTGCTAATTGTTCGGGTTAATAGCCCTTAGGTGTTCAATTCACCTTCATTCCGTATTTAGCGCGGAGCAATTATAATAACAATAATTAATATTAATACAATATTTATATATTAATAAAAAAAAAATAAAAATTTTTTCGCTCCCTGCTTTAGCACCCCTTTGCCTGCTAAAGCAGGCAGGGGCGGTGCCTTGCTTCGCGACTTGCTTTAGCAACCCCTGCTTTAGCAGCTAAAACAGTACTGCTAATGCAGGGTTGCGCAACTGAGATTAAGTGTAATTAATTTAAATATTAAAATTAAAAAATAAATTTTATTCATTTTACTTTTTGCTTGTTCCCTTTAAATTAATATTTAGCTTTTGCAATTGTTAATATTATTTCTATTGCTACTTAAACTTTGTTAATATTTTAGTTTCTTGCTATTGATCCTAAGCTTGCTTTTGCTTTTTCCCACATTTGCATTAGCCGCATTAGCCATATTAGCCGGATTTAGCTGCATTAGCCGCATTAGCTGCATTAGCCGCAACCCGCCACTGCTTTAGCTGCTTTAGATGCTTTAGAGGCTTTAGAGGCTTTAGAGGCTTTAGAGGCTTTAGAGGCTTTAGCTGCTTTAGCTGGGGGGGTTAAATAAAGCAGGGGGGAGTTAGAAAAAAAATCAATAAAATTAGTTTAAGCGAGTAAAAGTATAAGTGAGCGATTGTTTATGCTAGGTATAGCTTGCAAGGTAGCATTTATTAATTTAAATATTATAATTAATATATTCACGTTAAAACTAAAAAAGAAATAAGGGTGGGAAGGTAAAATATTAAAAATTTATTAACTTAAATAAAATGGCTTGACTTAACTCTACTAATGCTAAAGAAATAGGTACGTTATATTTAATTTTTGCTGTTTTTGCTGGTATGATGATCATGCCTGCATTATATCTTACTATATGCTGGGACAATAAGTTATTGAGTACTATACCTATGCTTATAATAGGTAAAAATTATTATTCAATTTATCGATCAGCAGTAATATATATTACCCAGAGACTTTACGCTAGAGTATTTAAATATATTTTTATAATAAAACATTACTTAATCCTTTGTTTTGAAATATTTACAAGCGCGGAGCGAAAAAGTTCAGTATTATCACTCACTCGCTTTGCATTTGTGAGTCAAGCTTTCGCTGCTCTTGCTAAAGCAGCAGCCCATCGCTTTGCTATCCCCAAAGGGGAGGGGGAGGGGAAAATTTTTCTAAATATTTAAATGTTAACTCTCTTGCTTTAAATGCTGCGACTGTAACTAATAATAGTATAGATGATTTTTCTCTCACTCGCCTTAGCGATCGCCTTAGCGACAAAGGGGTGGTGACAGATAATACACAATTAGGTTACTATTTATCTGGATTATTAGAATCAGATGGAACCTTAGTTGTTCCTAAATCATTAAGTAAAAATACACCTAAAATAAGTATAGTTTTTAACAGTAAAGATTTACCATTAGCATTACATCTTAAATCAACATTGGGATATGGTTCTATTCTCCCCGCCCCATTAGGGGAGGGGGAAAGATGAAAATAAATCAGCAATATATTTTGTTATTAGAAACAAATTAGGTATTATTGATTTACTATCTTTAATAAATGGTAAATTTAGAACGCCTAAAATATCACAATTACATCTTTTGATAGATTGGGTAAACAAAAATCCTAGCTATAGTTCTTTAATAAAGGAAGGCTATGCTAGCATCGAATACAAAGCGATGGATAAATTACCTTTAGATACTAGTTCTTTAAACACCAATGCTTGATTGTCAGGATTTTCTTCCCTGCGGGAGAAGGTGATTCTACTTTTCAAATTAGAATGACAGAGGGTGATAAATACAATCATTTATCTACAACTTATGAAATAAGTCAAGGTAGATTAGACTCTGAATTATTTGAAAATTATAAAGATATAATGGAAAAAATTGCTAAATTATTTTTAGCTGAATTAGGTGTTGTATACTTAAGTAAATTTGATAGATCTGGTAAACAACCTTTTTGGAGGGCAAGAAATAGTAGTAAAGCAGGAGCAACAGAAGTAATAAAATATTTTAACAGATTTCCATTATTTAGTTCTAAACATTTAGATTTTTTAAATTGAAAAGAAGCATATAATTTAATTGAAATTAAAGCTCATCATAAAAAATATGGTTTAGAAGGTATAAATAAAATAAAATCTTTAAAAAACAGTATGAACAACAAAAGAACTGAATTTTCATGGTTGCATCTTAATAATTTTTATAATAGAATAAGATAAACTGACAAATTTACCCCTATTTTTCCGTAGAACTAACATATAACTTCTTTATAACAGTATTTAAGGATAAAATGTAATGAATAAAAATATAAATACAATATAAAGTCCATATTTTTAGTTTAAAATTTTATAGCTAGTATAGAAAAACTGATTTCATATTATATAGATCAAAGGGTTGTAGGCCTTTTTTCGTCCTACCCCATAAGGGGAAAGATGAGGAACGCAGCGTTATCCCTTGCTCTAGCAACTAATGTGAGTAGGCAGGCACCTAGCATGCGTAGTAGCAAGATAATGGACTGCACATAATTAATAAATAAAGTTTAAAAACTAAAAATAGATGATAGGTACTGCTTTTTCAGTTATGATTAGATTAGAATTAGCTTCTCCAGGAGTTCAATTTTTATCTGGAGACCATCAATTATTTAATGTTATAATTTCCGCTCACGCCTTTATCATGATCTTCTTTATGGTCAACTTAATGCAAAAACCCAATCTTATACGTTTTAAAAATAATAATGTAAAGTTTCAAAAAGTTAGTACTAATTTTTCTTTAAAAAAAGTTAGATATTATTCTACTCTAGGCCCTTGCTCTAGGCAAGCAGAGTCTCCTTTCTCCTTTCCCCTCCCTCGCTTTGCGAACATAAGGGGAAAGGGTCGCTTGCCTAAGCAAGCGAGGGGAGAAACAGAAGCTACTACTAAAAATTCAAATTCAAATTCATATATTATAAATAATCCTTTTGATAATAGAAAATCAATAGCAGAGTATGCTAAAAATAAAAAAGGTGTTTATATTTTTGAAATATTAAATAAAAATTTATATTATGTAGGAAGTAGTATAAACTTATATAGTCGAGTTTGTTCTTACTTTATGCCTTCAATTTTATCTAAAGCAGATAGAAGAGTTTTAAGATATTTTAATAAATATGGATTTAAAGATGTAAAATTATCTTTATACCTATTAGAAGATAATGCTTCTATAGAGGATGTTTTGAATTTAGAAAAATATTATATAGATTCTTTTTCTAAAGATAGTTTACTTAATATAGAAACTACTCCTAGATCAGGTTTTCATTTACCAATGTCTGAGGGGGCTAGAAAAAAATTACGTAAACTTAGAGGACAAGTTTTTTATGTTTATGACACTAGTACTAAAACTTTGATATTTATTTTCGATAGTAAACAGTTTGCTTATGATAATATTAATATAGATCATCGTACTTTAAATGATTGTTTATATCAAGGTTCTCTTTACTTAAATAGATTTATTTTTAGTTTAGAACCTATAAATGAGTTTGTATATGAATCTATTATTAGTTTAGATGAATTAAAAACTTTAATTAAAGAGCAAAGATATACTCAAAAAAGTATTCAATCTACAAGTAAGAGATTATATGTAGAAAATATTACAAATCCTTCTTTAAATAGAGAATTTGATAGTATCTCTCAATTTGCTAATTTTGTTAAAGGAGATAGAGCTACTATTCGTTTATATATTAATCAAACTAAACTATATAGAGGTAAATGAAAAATTACATTAATAAATGTATAAGATTAGTGCATGGCCGGATGGTAAGGTAACTTATCATTTTTATCTTGCTGTATGCTGGAATATCTTTAGATTTTTTTTAAAAACTAGCCCTACTTCGTCATTTTTAATGTACCTCGTAGTAAAATGGCAGTTACATCTTTAAAAATTAGACAATCAGCAGGAAACCGATTATTACATAAAATGTAATTATTAGTATATTATAGACAATATTACTATTGGGATCCTCAGAGACTATACGCAAGATATCCTTTCCCCTGCTTTAGCATCCCTCCCTCGCTTTGCGAACATAAGGGGAATGGGTCGCTTGCCTTAGCAAGCGAGGGGAGGAATAAAGATATAGTCCAGCCCTTCTCGAAATATTAGGGATTAAAATTATGCCAGGGTTAGTGGGAGGATTTGGTAAAATTACATATTTTTTTAATATAAGATCATTTTTTCGCTGCTGGCAAAGCCAGAGTAACTTTATACATTATAAATATAAAGGTAGCTGTTCTACTTTAAAGCAATGCTCTGTATGAAAAGCATATATAAATTTAGATATAAAAAAAAAAATTTTTTTTCCTTTATATAAGTGTATTTTATTCAACCTGCGCGTAGCGAGAAAAAGATTTATTCAAATAATTTACAATCATTCAGATATTACACTAATATCTTTTACCAAAAAATTTAATTTGAGTAAGGAAAAAAGAATAGAAGAAAATACTCAATGCTTTTTAGAAAAAGAAAAAACAATGGAGCAGAGCAATAATATTACTACTATAAATAAATTTTCTAATACACAAATAGGAGCTTATTTAGCTGGTTTAATAGAAGGAGATGGAACAATAGCTGTACATGATACTAAATCTACATCTAAAAAATATTCACCTTCTATTATTATAGTATTTAAAAAGGCTGATTTGGCTTTAGCAAACTATTTACGAGATTTAACTAATTGTGGTCGTGTTTTTATTAAATCAGAAAGAGGATATGTATTATGGCAAATACAAGATATAGTTAGTGTATTTACTATATTTTCTATAATAAATGGTTTTATGAGAACTCCTAAGATAGAGGAAATGCTACGAGCTATTAACTGATTAAATGATTATATTATCAATAATACTAACAGTAAATTGCCTAGTACTATATCAATTTTATCTAAAATTAAAAAACTAGAATGCAAACCTTTAGATAATTCACCTATTGATAAAAACAGTTGGCTTTCAGGATTTACAGACTCAGATGGAAATTTTTCTATTAATATTCACAAGAGAACTAATAAAAAATCCACAAGGGTTCAATTATATTATAGACTTGAAATTAGACAAAACTATCATAGAGCTGATTCTAATGGTTTAAACCTTAGTTATTTTCCTATTATGTCAAAAATAGGATTATATTTTGGTGTAACAGTGTATAGTAGATCTAGATTAATTAATGATAAAATTTTTAATAGTTTTACAATTATTGCTCAAAATAGTAATAGTAAGTGTAAAGTTATTGATTATTTTTCTAAATATCCTCTTCTTTCCTCTAAATATTTAGATTATAAAGATTGAAAATATATTTTAGAGTTACAAAGTTCAAATAAAATTACTACTTCTTACTTAGATAAAGCCATACAAATTAGAAAAAATTTTAATAGTACAAGAACAACTACCTGTCGCGGAGCGAGGAATCATTTAAATGATTGTTATCTATTAAAAAAGTAAAAAAATTAGTTGCCGTGTTATATTGTGTAACTTATTACGCTACTGTTTGCGGGAAGTTCCTAAAGTAAACTTATAAAATTCACTGAAAACTTAATTACAAATCACTATATTTATAAGACCAATACCTCACTCGCTAATGACTATGAAGACAATAACCAAAAGAAGAGTTGCTGCTAAAGTAGGAGAGCTAAAGCAGAGGAGAAGATTAATGTTAAGGAGTCTTACTCCTTCTTTAACTAAAGTTAAGTATTTTTAATTAAAGTAATAAGAAGCGTACAGTAATTTTAATTATTAAGTTTAATATTCTTATTTTAATAATAGTTATTGAATAATGGATAATCCGCAGGAAACAAAAATAATACTTAAATTTTTAAGTTTAATTATTGTAGGATCCTCAGAGACTATACGTAGCGCGGTTTAAAACCTGAAGATATAGTCCACTCATTTTTGAAAAAATCTTAATTTATGAACTACTTTTTACCAGTACATTGTGGAGCTCCTGATTATAAAAATTCAATACAACAATTTAATTCATCTACTTCTAATTCTAATTTAGGTCCATATCTTGCTGGCCTCTTTGAAGGAGACGGTCACATCTGAATACCTAAAACAGTTTATTCACCTAGTGGTTATAAATATATACCACATTTTGCTATTACTTTTTCTGAGGCTGATTATTCTTTAGTTTTTAAACTTCAATCAATCTTGGGAGGAAATCTCCGATATAAAAAAGATAATCATGCTTATGTTTTAACTTTTTATACTATTTTTGAATTAAAAAATATAATTGGTTTAATAAATGGTTATTTACGTGGACCTAAAATTGAGCATTTAAAGTCTTTAATTGATTGAATGAATAATAACAAAGGCTCTTCTTTAATTTGTAAACCTCTAGATAACTCGGACTTACTTAAAAATGCTTGACTATCAGGGTTTATAGACGCAGAAGGATCATTTGATATTAGAGTAAGTTTAGTTAAAAAAGGGTCTAAAAAGGATCGAGTGGCAGCACGATTTAGATTAGAACAGCAGAAAATAGATACTAAAAGTCAAATGTCTTATTTTAACTTATTATCATTAATAAGCACTAATTTATTGGTACGACTTGGTGTTTCTATTCATAATGAGAACAAAGAATATTTTTTAATAAGTCTTTCTAGTAAAATAGCTCGTAATAATTTAGTAGATTATTTAGATAATTATAACTTATTTTCAAGTAAATTATTAAATTATAGAGATTGACGAGAATGTCATTATTTGATTAATAATAATGAGCACTTGACTGAAAAAGGTAAAAATACAGCTTTATTACTCAAATCTAAAATGAATACTAAACGTACCTATTATAATTGAGATCATTTGACCAAATTAGAAAATTATTAATATTAATTGTTTATTGACTTTTCAAATATAGTCCTTTATTTTTTCAAATTTTATTTGTATGTTATTTTAACATTATCAAAAATATAGAATAGGGTGAATTGCAAAAACCTCTTTTTTAAGATTAGAAAATTTGCAGCTAAGCTAAAATTTGTACAAATTTATTCTTTAAATTATTAACTTTGTTTGGCCTGACTCTACTTAGGCTAAACTAACTTACTCCTATTAGCAACTGCCTAAGATAGGCTTTTTTACCTCCCAATTAGCTTAAAAAAAAAAAAAACAAGGCTAAATTAAGCTAAAGGTTATGCAAAGCAACGGTCTAGCACAGCGACAGCTGGTGCGGCAGCGGGTACTAAGCTAAGCCTCGAACCGACTGCTAAAGCGCTAAAGCAGGGGTTGTTAAAGTTTTTTGTGCGGCTCCCTAGTTAAAACGTTAGGGAGTATTTCCGCTATGAGGGCTACCATTGCGGGATGCCGAAGGCTCCTTTTTGCAAATGTCAAATTGGAGGGTTGCTACCTTTACGGGTTGCCGAATTGTCCTTTGTAAGGGGGGGGAGGTTGTTTTGCTAGGCCTTAATAAACATAGGACATAGTGCTCGCTTTTTAAAGCAGGCTTGCTTCGCGCTTCGCGCTTCGCGCTTCACGCTTCGCAGGAGAAAGATAAATATGGTTTTAGAAAGTTCAACGACTAACTGGTGAGTAATACAAACAATAATCCAGACACGAGAGCCCTACCTGTAATGCCAACAGGATGACATAGTCTGAACCTAATCGTGAGGTTAGGAAGGTTTTATTAAAAAAAGACCGTAAACAAAATTGATGGCATTCCCCAGATTAAACAATGTATCATTCTGGTTATTACCTCCTTCATTATTATTGCTACTTATGAGTGCTTTAGTTGAAAACGGAGCAGGTACAGGTTGGACCGTTGAAGATACGCGGTCTATGTTTATCATTTTTTTTTTATTGGTGATAGACATAAAAACTTCACTCGATGCGGGGAACTCCTCAAGCCAATTAATGGCATGAAATTGAATACTATCAAAAAAGTTTTATCTGATCCGAATCCCTTTTTTACCTTCTTTACTGCGCAAAAATGCACAGCCGCAACCACGTCCCTGCGGAGCTGCGGAGCTGCGGAGCTGCGGAGCTGCGGAGCTGCGGAGAAATTTACAGGTACGGACTGGATGGTGCTAAGTGATCTTTAGCTTACCTAATTTACACTATTTCTGTGGTAAAAATGTCAATAACAAGGGGACAATCCGCCTGATTCAACAATAAAATTTCTGAATCCTCAGAGACTACACGTGAAGTATTCTTTAGTAGAATATTTAACAAAAAGGGTACTCCTGATTTAGCTGCGCACACAAATATCGAATTTGAACAGTGATTAGTTGGGGTTACAGAAGGTGATGGTACTTTTCATTTTAGTGAACAATCTCCCAAGCGCCTTGCTAAAGATAGGCGAAATTGAGTGTTACACTTTAAAATAGCTCAAAATACATACAATTTAAGACTTCTTTACTACATTAAATCAAAACTTGGTGTAGGTCAAGTATCTGTATCCGCTGATGGTATGGCTGAGTATCGTTTACGAGATGTTAAAAAAATTATTAAACACATTATTCCTATTTTTGATAAATATCCTCTACTAACAAGTAAATATTATAATTACGATTTATTTAAACAAGCTGCATTTATCTTAACTGACACTTCAATACCAATTACTCAAAGACGCATATTGCTTAAAGAACTAAAAAGTAAAGTAAGATCTGATCACTATATATCACCTGCTGCTTTAGCAGAAAAATAGTAAACAATAATGTTAGTTGTTTAGCTGAAGCACAAATTATTATGACTAAATCTTGATTAGTTGGTTTTACAGAGGCTGAGGGCTCTTTTTATCTTGTTACAAAAAGTGTAGGACGGATTGTTCATGCCTCCCCTTCCCCTAATGGGGCGGGGAGAAATTACTCAGAAACTAGATAAGATTGTTTTAGACTCTGTAGGTTATATTTTGGGTATAAAAGTAATTAAAAAAAAAACTTACTTTACAGTAGGTACTACTAATGCAAAACACATATCTAATATTATTTTATACTTTCACAACACTCCCCTTCCCCTTCCCCTCCCCAAAGGGGCTGGCTGCTTTAGCTGGGGGAGGGAGAAAGGCGCCTGCGGAGAAATCTTTAGAATATCGAATTTGAGCTAGATCTTTTAATAAAATAAAAGTAGGACAAGCTCGATTTGAGTATTTAACTAAAGTACGTAATCAAATGCGTAATATTCGATCTATACGATTAGATAAAAATTTTAAAATCATAAATAATTATAACGCCTTGCCTTAGCAACTCGCTCCCTCCCAATAACGTTAATGCGACAAAGATTAGGGTGCAATAGCAGGGTGGCGAAAGCTAACTTAAGATTTAAGATTTATTTTTTATTATGTTTCTCTCTTGCTAATTCAAGAAGGAGTAGGGCTACCAATACCAAAGTAAAGGTAAATTTCAGACAACCTAGCGTTGGCAAAGGAAAATCACACTATGCAGTGATGAGTTTACCTCACCCGCTCGCTTATGCTAAGCACCGGCACAGGCACCAGCACCGGCAACGGCACCCGCACCGTCTCATAAGCGAGTGAGGTGTTAGTCGCATAAACGAGTGAGTTGCCTAAGCAAGTAAGGTGTTAGTTGCCTAAGCGCACCGGCACATTACGCAACACTTAGACCATTGGCAGCTGCTAAAGCAGGGTGGGTAGGTGAAAGCGAGCAAGTTAGGTGGAAGGTGGAGTAGCGTAATTTTATAAAAATTTACTTGTTAAAGAATAAAGGTATAGTCCGATCCTGTGTGAAAGCACAGAGTTGCCTTCCTCTCTTACCTTAAGGTAGAGATAGTCGCTTTCCTTGCTAAAGCAAAGGAGCGAGTAATAGGTAACTAATATTTGGTATCCTCCACTAGCAGGAGTTCAATCACACTCAGGTGGTTCTGTTGATTTAGCTATCTTCAGTTTACACCTAGCCGGAGTTTCTTCTTTATTGGGAGCTATAAACTTTATTAGTACAGCACTTAATATGAGAACTAACGGAATGTCAATACATAATTAATTTATTATTTGTGCATAAGAGCCAAACTCCGGGGAAGCCCTAAAGCTCTAATAACTAAGCTTATAAGGGAAACCTTTAGAGTGGCCTCATTAATGGTTGAGGGTATAGTAATATCATTAGAGATGAAAGGTAGTTATTGTTCAACATTTTCAACCTTAAAATGGGTGATCGCGGATCTAAGTCAGATTTCATATTACTGATCTCTGTAAAAGAGCAACGAGTAGACGGTTCTTCAATCTATATATTAATATAACAGATTGTAAGGTGTACTCTAATCGCCGGGAAAGCCGGTTCTAAGGTTAAACCTTTAACATAAGTAAATAAAATTATTTAAACTAATTTTACTTTTGTATAATTGTAATCCTTTGAGCTTATAAGTGTTTATTTTAAATTTTTAATATAATATCTTATAGGCAAATAAATTGAAATATACTACTCTCCCCTCCCCTCGCTCTCGCTGCTGCTTTAGCAAGAGCGAGGGGAAGGAGCCTGCGGAGCCTGCGGAGCCTTCTGAGCCTGCGGAGCCTTCTCCGCTACGGGGACTCGGTTTAACTCCCTCAAATAATTTAAATCCTCATTTTGTTACTGGATTTTGTGATGCTGAATCTTGTTTTACTCTAAATATTCTTAAAAATCCATTTTACAAAACAGGATGAAAGATAGGCTTAGTTTTTGATATACATTTGCATAGAAAAGATATAGATATTTTATATCAAATTCAGAAGTTTTTTGGTGTAGGTTATGTAAATTTACATGAAGATTCTTGTAATTTTAAAATTACTAAATTTGGAGATTTAGTTTTTATTATTGAACATTTTAATCTTTATCCCCTTAAAACACAAAAATATGCTGATTTTTTATTATTCAAAAAATCTTTTGATATCATTAATGATAAAAAGCATTTATCTATAGAAGGTTTACAGGAACTAATTAGTATCAGAGCCTCTTTAAATAAAGGTTTACCTGATAGATTAAAATTGGCTTTTCCAAACATAAAACCAGTACTTAGACCAGAAGTACCTAAAGACTATATTTCTGCTCCTCGCTTTGCGAAGGCGTGTGCTCCTGATTTATCTTCTATTAAACATTGAACTGCTGGTTTTGTAAGTGGAGAGGGTTGTTTTTTTATTCATACTAGTAAATCTAAAACACACAAATTAGGTATAGGCGTAGCTTTAAACTTTTTTGTAATTCAAAGTATTAGAGATACTTATTTATTAACAAGTTTTTCACAAATTTTTGGTTGTGGATCTCATTATATTGTTGAAAAATCAGGTATAATTAAATTTTATGTAAGAAATTTTGAAGATATATCTGAAAAAATAATACCTTTTTTTGAAGAGTATAAGATAAAAGGAGTAAAATCTAAAGACTTTGAAGATTTTAAGGAGGCATCTATTTTAATTAAATCCAAATTACATCTAACAAAAGAGGGGTTAGATAAAATTCTCTTGATTAAATCAAGAATGAATTTTTAAAGAAGTAGTATATAATTATATCTTTAGAATAATATTTGAATTTTCTATGCTACCGCTGTCGCAGTCGCTCTGCTCGCTCGCGCTCGCTCGCGCTCGCTAGCGCTCGCTAGCGCTCGCTAGCGCGAGAGAGTAGTTTTTTAATGAAAAAATAAAAATATTTAATTGTTTAGATGTTATAGGATTTTTAATATCTTTAGATTAAAGTTTCCATATATTATATTAAATGTATAATAGAAGTGGTCGAAATTACCGTTATTTGTGTGAGCAATTTTTATTACAGCTATTTTATTATTATTATCATTACCTGTATTAGCGGGTGCAATTACAATGCTCCTAACAGATAGAAATTTTAATACTAGCTTCTATGACCCCGCAGGAGGTGGTGATCCAATACTATATCAACACTTATTCTATAATAATTTACTTAGTACCGAAGAAGTAAATTGTGATTCAATATATTTATTTTCTTTACCTCCTTTAATTATAAATTCTAACGATAAATTCAGATTTTCATTGTTTTATACTAAATACAAATTTTTATACGGAGATAAAGCTTTACCGTCTTCAGATTTTTTAACATGATTTATAGGATTTACAGAAGGAGATGGTTCATTTGTTGTAAATAATAGAGGTGATTTGGCTTTTATAATAACTCAATCCACTAGTGATATTCAAGTATTAACATTTATTAAAGATACATTGGGTTTTGGTAAAGTTATAAATCAATCTGCTACAACTAGCCGATATATTTGTCAAGCTAAACCCGATATTGAATTAATTATTTATTTATTTAATGGAAATTTGATATTCCCTTCTAAACAAGAATCCTTTTCAAAATATGTAGATGGGTTTAATAAATGAGCATTAAAAGGAAAAATAAAATTAAATAAAGTAGATTTTATCCCTTCTACTATTTTACCTGACACAAATAATAGCTGGCTAGCAGGATTTACTGATGCTGAAGGTTGTTTTAGTATTTCTATTTTATCAAATTCCGTAGGATTTAGATTTAGATATATAATAACACAAAAAGGTAAAATAAATATGCATATTTTAAATCATTTGCAGGTATTATTTGAAGGGGGGAGAGTTGAGCCTCATTATGTAAAGGATGTTTATGAATATCGAATAAATGGTTTAAAAGCTTGTTCTAGTGTATTTCCGTACTATGATGCTTTTAGTTTATATAGTAAAAAGGCAGTAAGATATGCACTATGGAAACAGCTATATACTAGATTACTTAATAAAGATCATTTAGATCCTGAATTAAGAATAATATTAAAAGAAAAAGCCTCTATGATAAATAGAACTAAAAATAAAAAAGAAAATAAATAATAATTGAATCAATTTTTGGAATAGAGGGTGTGGTTTAACGTATAAATAAAATAAGTTATGAAGTTATTAAGGCAAGTGTTAATTGTTTTTAAGACCTAAAATAACGAATACTTGTATAAAGTATACCACAATCCCTAGTTGTTATCCGTTTCTACTTGCAACTCTTAGGTTTAGGACAAAATTGTTTAACACGTCTGATAACCCTTTTACAATTAAAGTTGTAATTGAAAGGAAAAGTTAGTTAGGATAATCATTACTTAATTAAGTAATGGGTAATTAAATAATTAATTATTTAGCTACACTGGTGGTACGGTTAATAATTTTCTCAATTAAAGACCGTCGGTTGTTTAAGCAATCGCTACAGACTGGTTCACCGGTGGGTGTCTGAAATGATGCTTAATGTACAGTCGGCTCCTCCTCCATCTATAATGATGGTCACAAGCCTACTATAGAATATTATATATTAGTATAATATGGAAGTTTAACGTTTATTATTATACATATTCGTATAAGTAGTACCTGGATCTAATATGAGATAGTTTTGTAACTATAAGTTAGATTTGGAGGAATGGATTCTTTGGTCAATTGTGGCCCTTTAAATTAAATTTAATGCAACAAACTATAAGCGAGAATTTCATAAATAATTTATCAGATACTTTAAGATTAAGTTGTATATTATACACCTCTAAAGTAAAAATTCTTGTAAATATGAATAACCCGCAAGTAACCAAAACGTTTAACACGTGAGTAGGAACTTCAGAGGCCATACGTTTGTTAAATATAGATACTAAATTAAATCAGAATATTCAAAAAAATATAAAATGAATAGAATGATTGGCTGGTTTAATAGATGGAGATGGAAGCTTTTTATTAAGTAAAAAAGGCTACGCTAGTTTAGAAATTACTATGGATATTAGAGATGAGCATGCTTTACAAATCATCAAAAATGTTTATGGAGGTTCTATAAAATTAAGATCCGGTGCTAATGCACTTAGATATAGACTACACCATAAAGCAGGTTTATTAAATTTGATTAAGGATGTTAATGGATTTATCAGAAATTCTCACAGATTAGTTCAATTAAGTAAAATTTGTGATAAATATGAAATAAGTATAGTCTACCCTAATAAATTAATTTACAATAGTGGATGACTTTCAGGCTTTTTTGATGCAGATGGTACTGTAACTATAAATAAAACTAATACACAATTATCTATTAGTGTATCTCAAAAAACATCTGAGTTATTACAACCTTTACTTGATTTATATGGTGGTAATATTTATATAGATAGAGGAAGCTCACAATCATTTAAATGGTATATTACTAAACGAGAGGATATTCTTAAATTAATTGAATATTTTAAACTTCATCCTTCTAGATCAGCTAAAAAAAATAGACTTCATTTAATACCAAAATATTATAATCTTAAGGATCTTAAAGCTCATAAAGCTATCCCTGGTACTTTTTTAGATAAAAGTTGGCAATATTTTTATACTAAATGGTTAAAATATGAGGTTCCAATAATAGACTAAAATTTTGTAAAATAAATATTTTATTAAAAGCAGAAGTACCAGAGGCATAGGCTGCTTGCTTTATCATCCTTTCGCAAAGCGCGCAAAGCGAGGGAGATCAATAATTTAAATTAGTATTTATTTTTAAAGATATGGTCCATGCATTTTTAATGTAGCACCCAGAAGTTTATATTTTAATAATACCTGGTTTTGGAATAGTTAGCCATATTGTTTCTACATTTAGTGGTAAAACTATCTTTGGTTACATTGGGATGGTTTATGCTATGTTCTCAATTGGAATCTTAGGATTCTTAGTTTGGTCTCACCACATGTTTGCAGTAGGAATGGATGTTGATACACGAGCTTACTTTACTGCTGCTACTATGGTTATTGCTGTACCAACAGGTATAAAAATCTTCTCTTGGTTGTCATTATTCTTCAGCAAGATAAATATGACCAGCAAAATTATATTAAAAAATAAAAATACTTTGAGTCTATTAGAAAGATTTCCTAGATCAAATAGAAATTATTTACCAGCTAACAATAAATGTAAGGATATAGTACTATGGTCTTCAAACTTGGGTAGTACAGTGAATTATCCTAAATTTACTTCTATAGTTAGACATATGGTAAATATACCTTATCATTTAAGATCTATGTTAGGTGGACTTTTAATTTCAGACGGTTGGTTAGAAATAAATAAATTGGGAAATACTAGATTTTTTTTTAAACAAAGTATGAATAAATCTGAATTTGTCCTTTTTGTTTTTAATAGACTTTCTCACTTTTGTTATTCTTATCCTAGAATAACTACAACAAAATTAAAAGACCACAAATTTAAAGGTCTTTGTTTAAATACTAGAGCTTATCCTTGTTTAACTGAATTTTATAATATGTTTTATGTAAAACGAATTAAAATTGTGCCTTTAGATTTATATGAAATGATTGATTATGAATTTTTGGCTTATTGAATAATGAGTGATGGTTCAATAGCTGGCAATGCTATTTATCTACAAACGCAATCTTTTACTGTTAAAGAATGTGTATTTATTATAAGTATATTAATACTGAAATTTGACTTAAAATGCAATATTCATATGCAAAGAAAACAGCCTACTATTTATATTTCAGCAAAGTCTATGAAAAAAATAAAATCTCATTTATTACCTTTTTTTCTACCATCTATGGTTTATAAGTTAAATCTTTAATATAATTTTGACGTGGCAAACTCGAGGGAAATCTCAATTTAAAAAATAATAATTAAGTTGAGAATATCGTCGAACTAAGTCAATGACGGGAAACTATCATTGTAAAAGCGTAGAGGCCAGACGCCACATGATATTCTAAGTGCAATTAATTTTTAATTGCATATGATGTTACAAGGAATGGTCCGGTTCACCGGTGACGGGTTTTAGGTTAACTCCCTAAATAAGGTATAAATAATTATGTTTTAATTTAATTCAATTTTATACTGAGAAAATAAGCCAAGCTGTACCTGAAATGGTAGAAGGCTGAACCACGAGCTACTTTATACGGTGGAAGTCTAAAATTCAATACACCATTAATATTTGTATTAGGATTCTTAGCTTTATTCACTATTGGTGGATTATGACTTATGACTCTAGTTAGTTCACCTTAAAGGTCACTGTATGCTTGAAACCTCTAATAACTAAGATACTACCTCTGCTTTAGCAAAAAGACATAGTAACAAAGCTTAGTTTTGAGCAATAAGCAGGAAACCTAATTACAAATATTTAATTGTTAGAGTAGGATCCTCAGAGACTATACGTGGCCATCATTTATTTAAATAATTTAAATTTAAAAATAATGATAAAATATAGACCAAAAAATAATAATTATTTATTATTTTAGTATTTGTGTGTGGACACATCTCCTCGCTTTGCGCGCTTTGCGACGGAGAAAAATCAGATTTTTTTAATATAAACAATTGTTTATTGAATTCTTCTACTTGTTTTTTAACTACAGCTGTAGAAAAAATAAAACCTATTAAGGTATATAGTAATTTTAAGCAAGATAAACAACAGTTAAAAAAGGATCAAAAGGATAAAACAGGTGTTTACTGTTTAGTCAATTTGATTAATGGTAATTTTTATATTGGTAGTTCTGTTAACATTGCTGTGAGAATGAATAATTATTTAAATAATACTTTTTTAAAAAACAGAAAAAATAATAATATGGCTATAATACAAGCATTGTTAAAATATGGACAAGAAAATTTTGCTCTTTTAATTGTAGAATATGTAAGTATTAAAAATTTATCTGTAAGAGAAACTTATTATATTACACATTTATTACCTTATTATAATGTTTTAAAACAAGGTTATTCTTCAATAGGCTATAAACATACTGAAGCTACTAAACAAATGCTTTCAGAATTAGCTAAGAATAGGACACATTCAGATATAACTAAATCTTTAATTTCTAGAGCTTTAGTGGGTGAGAATAATCCTTTTTACAATAAAAATCATTCTATGGAATCTAAATTAAGAATGATAGAGGCTAATTCAGCATATTCTGTTTATATTTATAATTCATTTAAAAAATTATTAGTTATTTATCCTTCAGTTAATACTTTAGCTAAATTAATACATTCTAATCATTCAAGTATAGTTAGTTGTATTAAAAACAAAACATTGTTTAGAGGTGAATGGTATTTAAGTAATTTACCATTTAATATTGATGACACACCTTTAATCTCTAATTGGTCTTCTCCCTCGCCAGCTAAGGCAAGCGATCCATTCGCTGCTAAAGCAGCGAGGGAAAGGGAGGAAGCTAATAATCTAATATTAGAAATAATTAATAATTCTCATATTAAAAAGGCTATTTTTGTTTATAATACTAATTATGAGTTTATATGTAAATTTGAAGGTGTAACACACACTCAGAGAGAATTAAATATTAGTCACGATATAATCAAAAAATATGCGTTATTAAATAAGCCATACAAAGGTTATATTTTTAGTTACGAAAGATTGAGTGATCAATTGAATTTAACTAAAAAAGTTACTGATTAATATTAATTTGTGCTCTGTATACTTATTTGTAACAGGAGTTATTTTATCTAATGCATCATTAGATGTTGCATTTCATGATACTTATTACGTAGTTGCTCATTTCCATTATGTATTATCTATGGGTGCTGTTTTTGCATTATTTGCGGGATTCTATTACTGAACTCCAAAAATTGTGGGTAAATTATTTGATGATTTCTTAGGAAAAATACACTTCTGAACACTTTTTGTTGGGGTTAATTTAATGGGAAAAATTTATTTTGATCTTGGCATCTCAGCCGCTCCGCGCTTGCTATTTATGTTATATTTATTAATAATATATAGAGATCCTACTCCTTGTTCAAGCGCAGATTATTTAAGAAAAGTAAATAAAACAATTAATTGTTTTTACTTAAAAGCCGTTGGGCAAAACTCACCCTCTTTCAACCTTCAATTTATGGTAGGTAGTATAGGTGTTAGAAGATTTTCTTCCACTACGATTTCAACCTCTCGCTGCGCGCCAGACATAGAAGTCAACAATTTTGTATTATTTTTTAAAAATGTTTTGATAAGCAAAAGAGACATTTATAAACAATTAAAAGGCAAAGCAGGAGTTTATTTATTTATAAATAATCTTACTGGTAAATTATATGTTGGAAGTAGTATTGTTTTGTCAAAAAGAATGGCTTCTCATTTTTATCATGCAAATTCTAGTAAAGATACTAATATTATATTATATCGAGCTATGAGAAAATATAAATTAGAAAATTTTTCTTTAGCTATTCTAGAGTTTTGTAAACCAGATATAATTGTTTGTTCAGATTTAGAAAAAAAATGAATAGATTTTTATAATCCCGATTATAATGTATTAAAAATTCCGGGTAGTTCGTCTGGTTTTCGTCATTCAATTGAGACTATAAATAAGTTAAAGCAATTGTTTAAAAAAGAGAATCATCCTAAATTTGGAAGTAAAAACTCTAGCGCGGAGCGAGAAACAAATTTAGCTATTAGTAAAGGAATTAAAGAGTTTTATCACAAGCATGAACATCATGCTAAAGATAAAAAAGGATTTTTATCAGCACAATATGGAATTGGAGGTCAGTTTGTGTTTTGTTACAATAAAACTGGAAAAGAATTGATTTTTCCATCCATAAATGGAGCTAAACAATATTTTAAAGTTAGATGATCAACTATTAAAAAAAATTTAGATACTCAAAATTGAGTAACATTACAAGGTGAGGATTGAATTATACAATCAAGTCCTAGACAAAATAAATAAATTAGCTTCAATTATTCTTTCTATATGCTGGGAGTTCTCATAAAGCTTAAGTACTGATATTAGATCAGTGAAAATTTTAAGTGTATCTAGATAATCAGCAGAAACTAATTAATTTATAGGTTTCTCAGAGACTATATGAAATAAGTCTAAATCTATTTTTAGATTAAGAGATAGTCCTAATTTAAGGTATATCCCACCTTAAATTGTAATTTAACTTTCTTCCCTCAACACTTTTTAGGTTTAGCCGGTATGTTCGAAATGACATCTTATACAAATGAAAATATTATCTTATCTGCTATTTCTCTTTTTCCTTTAGGCCCTTTTGTAAAACCAATCTTTTTAAATGAACCGACCCTTCCAGCTCGTGTTTATTATCCTAAATTAGATAAAAATCTGATTGGTATTGACAATAGAAAAAGAGTTGTTATCTACCAGTGAACTAATTTAATAAATGGTGATATTTATATAGGTAGTGCATCTACAGGTTCTACAAGATTGCTAAGTTACTTTAACCCTAATGTACTTTCAAGAAATTTACCCATATATAATAGCTTAAAAAAATATGGTCATAATAATTTTTGCTTAGCTATTTTAGAAGATTTAGGACCATTACAACAAATATCAAGAAAGTTCATATTAGAAAGAGAACAATATTACTTAGATATTTTATTTACAAAATATTTAGATAAAAAATTAAACCTTTCTCCTACAGCTGGTACAACCTTAGGATTTAAACATAGTTCTATTTTTAAGTCAAATAGAAAAGGTAGCTTAAATCCTATGTTTGGTAAAACTTTTTCTCCTCAATTTATTTCAATGCAAACAAGAGATAAAAAAGGAATAAACAATCCTATGTATGGTATTAAAAAATCTCCAACTACTATAGCTAAATTACAAAAATTAGTTTATGTTTATGAAGCTGAAACTCTAAAAAATATTGGTGTATTTTCTACAGTTGAGTGTATTAAACATTTTAAAATAGGTAAAGATACTTTAAATAATTACTTAAATAGCAAAATACCTTTCTCCCCTAAGGGGGAAGGAAAAATATTTTCACGTGTACAATTAGATTAATTTTTTATGCCTCTATGGTAGTACTTAAATACACCATTAGTAAATTGGGTGAATTGCAAGGACATCCTAGAACTGTAGTGCAATAAATTTAGCTATTCTAGGACAATTTGCAGCGAAGTTTATTTCAATACCTCCACTCCGAAGGCGTGAAGCAGTGTAATCTTTTTAATAATAAGATTATACTTCTCCGGACTCCGACGTGGTGTAGGAATAAAAACGTTCAACGACTAGCAAGTGAGTAGTATTAACAATAATCTTGCACTCTATATTATTTACTCTAATATAGTTAGCGCCCAATTACTCCTAAATCATTTTCTAGGAGTAAATGACATAGTCTGAACCTTTTACTTATTTTAAGCACAATAAATAAGTAGGAATTATATAGGACTTACTTTCATTATAGTTTAAATACGTATTTTTAATGATAAACTATTTTTATATAATTTCCCGTAAGGAAAGGAGTCTTAATAGCATCTTATTAGAATGTATATTAAGGATTAACACTGTTGATGCCAAGAAGAATTCCTGACTACCCAGACGCATATAGTGGTTGAAACGCTGTTTCTAGTTTTGGTTCATTAGTGTCAGTTGTAGCTACAATATTATTTATTTATATAATATACAATCTATTTGTTAATAAAAACTTTAGCCCTAAAAATCCTTGGGCTATAGTTTCTTATTTTTTTGGAATGAACAGGGAAACTAATAATGATTTATCTATTATAGAAATTCCTTCCTCTAATACAATAGAATGGGCGCTATCTACTCCTGTACCATTGCATGCATTTAACTCTTTACCTGTTCAATCATAAATATATTTTACCCCTATAACTTAATTTAAAAATTTAATACTACCTCTTGCTTGCTTTACCTTAAATGTTAAATAATAGCTACATTTAAATCAAAAGCAAGCGCTTCCCCTCACGCTCGCTCACCCACTACCCACTTAGCGGGTCTCGCTTCCACCCAAGCGCGGAGCGAGGGAAAGGGAAAGCGAGTGAGCTGCTAAAGCAGAGGAAGCTAAAGCTGGGCTGCTACAGCAGGATAGCTACAGCAGGGCTGCTACAAAAAAAAAAACAAAAAAAACACAAAAAAAAAAACAAACAAAAAACAAAAAAAGCAAGGGCTGCTAAAGCAGGTATAGTCATAGTGACATTGGTTAAAAAAAATTTTTTTTAAATTTATTTAAAGTTAAAATTATATTAATTAAATATATATTAAAAAAGATCATTAAAAAAAATTAAAAATTTAAAAGTATCGATGACAATATTGTTATAACATCAAAGTAATTTAAAGGGGTTATTAAGGATAACTATCAAATTTATAAAAAAGGAGGAAATATACCAAAAGCTTTTTAAAATATTTTTTTATATTTATTTTTGTTTTAAAAAAAGCGATCCTAAGGTAAACCTTTAATATTAATTACTTCCTGAAGTAAAACATTTTATTAGGGAAAGGAAAGGAAATCAACCGAGACTCCGAAAGTAATGGTGAGTGAAATCGGATTAGCCTAAATTATTTTATAAATTGAATAATTAAAATTTATTTTATTATTAATAATTTGATTTTTATTAAAAATTAAATTAAATTTAATTAGCAATCCTTGTTATTTATAGTTTAAACTTATAAATTTTTAATTTAATTAAAAAGTATTATAACAACTAGGTTAAAAATAAATAATTTTATTAATTGCTCTAAAGTAGGTGAATATCTAAGTCCTGTAGATTTATAAAATAATTAAAAATACTAATTAGTATTTATAAATAATATTATTTATAGATTCTTTTTATTATAAATTTAAAAGTACAATGAGAGAAAACTTGTTGGAATATAGGGGTACCATCCTCTAAGGCTAAGTATTATAAATTTAGTGATAGCGAAAAGTACTGTAAAGGAAATGTTTGAAATAAAATATATTGTAGTAAACAACATTTTAAAATTTTAAAAATTTTTTTTTTAATTTTTTATATGAAATAATTGAATTAGTAACTCTATAAGCAGTCGAAATTCTACTTTTAAAGATTAATGAATGACGGCGTACCTTTTGCATAATGGGTCAGCAAGTTAATAGGAGTAGCAAGGTTAAAAGCCCTAGCGAAAGCGACTGGACTATAATTTTTGTTTAATATAGTGATGGATAAGTTACTTCTATTAGACCCGAAGCCAGGTGATCTTACCAAGACCAGATTATAATGGATCGAACGGGTGAATGTTGCATAATTCTCCGAAGAGTTTTGGTAAGCGGCGAAATACCAATCTGACCTGGTGCTATCTGGTTTTCTACCGAAACATATTTAAGTATGACATCTACATTTATAGATTTATGGAGGTACAGAAAGGCAACTCCCAACAAGAATTAGGTATCGCTCACTTTTGTAATAGCAAGTGAGGATGATGTAATTTTTTACATTAACCTTTTTGGCGTTTAGGTTGCGGGGACGTAGAAATCTTACCTTTGGAGGCGAATCTCGGAATTACATAAATTGATAGTAGATATTCAGACTATTCATGCTAAGTTGAGTAGTCAAGACGGAAACAGCCGAGAACACAGATCAAGGTCCCAAATGATTGTTAAGTGAAATTAAGGACGTAGCAAAATCGTATACAGCTGTGAAGTGAGCTTGGTAGTAGCTACTTATAATGATCGTATGTAACAACGCATCAGCAGTCTAGATTGTAGCGCCGAAAATTTAACGGGTCTTAAACAATCAACCGATATCGTGTTGGTATTGAATAAAAATTAATATTTTATTATATTTTTATATAATATTTTTATTCTTTATCTAGGTAGTAGAACATTCAGTCAAACTATTGAAAAAATAGTGTTTCATTATTTTTAGGCAACTGAAGAGAGAATGCTGACATGAGTAACGTTAAAGAAGTTAATAATACTTCTCGCCGAAAACGAAAGGGTTGCACAACTAGATTAAATCTTTGAAAATGTGTTAATGCGGCCTCTAAGGACCCTAACCAAAGTTATGGCTGATGAGTAAATAATAGAAAGTCCTATAATAATTTTAATAAGATAAAATTAATGGACCAGGAAATTAATATTATTTTATTTAATTTTTATTTAATTTGATAAACTAAAACCAAAAAATATAATTTTATATTTTTTTGGTTTATCTATTTTTTAATATTTAATATTTTTACTACCGTACCCTAAACCGACACAGGTTCGTAGGTAGAGAATACTAAGGCGTAGAGCTAAAAGTTGTTAAGGAACTCGGCAAGATTACCTGCTAGCGTCTTTGGAAATACGCTAAAGCGGGAGCAATTACCAAACTCCGGGGACACCCTAAAGCTTATGATACCAAGCTATAATTGAAAAACTATAAGTGGCTGAACTAATCACTCAGGTATGGTAATAAGTCATAAGATAGATGAAAATAAAATGGGCTATCGCGGATCTAAGTCAGAATTTTTAAACCCACACGCTTTGCGGCCACAAGAATATTCTGTAAAAGAGCAACGAGTAGACGGTAATTGAGGAACCTTTAATTTTAAAAATAAAAAGGTACCTTTAAGGTGTACTCTAATGGGTTTCGAAAGAAACTATCGAATCAAAATCCCTACTAAACAATTAAATAATAATTCATTTTCTACTCTAAATTACTGTAGTTTACCATTAGGAGGTACTAAACTTAATCCGTGGTTTTTAACTGGATTTACAGATGCTGAAGGATGCTTTTCTATTTCAATACGACCTGATGCTAAAATGAAAACTAAATGAAGAGTATTACCTGTTTTTACAATTAAACTGCATAAAAAAGATATTGCTATATTAGAAGATATTAAATACACACTAGGTGTAGGAACAATAAGAAATAATGGTATAAATTCGGTACAATATATAGTAGAATCTTTTAAAGAAATTCAATTCATAGTTGACCATTTTGATAAATATCCTCTTATTACCTGTAAAGTTTCTGATTATTTAATCTTTAAACAATGTTTTGATATAATTAAAAAACGAGAACATTTAACTGATAGAGGTATACTAAAATTAGTAGGTTTAAAAAGTTCCCTTAATTGAGGTCTTTCTGATAATTTAAAGATAGCTTTTCCTAATGCTGATCTTATAGAAAAACCTAATTATATCTTTAAGGGTATACCTGATCCTTTTTGAGTAGCTGGTTTTACTAGTGGAGATGGATCATTCCATTTAATTACTAGCAAACCTTCCGAATACTTAGAAGGAGCCTCACTTACTAATAAAGTTATTAATTCAGCCTCCAAAGTTAAAGTTACATTAAGATACTCAATAAATTTACATATTAGAGAGCTAGAGGTAATCAAAGGTCTTGCTGCTTTCTTTAAATTATATGATAATAAAACCCTTAATGCAAATGTCCTTGCTGAAGAAGCCAGTGCTGAAGTAAAACATAAAAATATTTATATTTTAGAAAAAACAGCAGGTCTTCATATTACAAAAATATCTGACATTGTTAATATAATAATACCCTTTTTTGAGAAGTACCCTGTACTAGGTGTAAAAAGTTTAGATTTTTCAGATTTTAAAAAAGTTAGTTATATGATAAAAACTAAAGAACATCTAACATCAGAAGGTTTTAATGAAATATTAAAGATAAAATCGCAAATGAATCAAAATAGATAGATTAGAAAAAATATTAATTTTATGCATTGTTCTGTTATGCTATTAAAAAATTAAAAAGAAGAAAGGATAGCTATAATTTATATATATTTTTATTTAATTGCATGTTAAATTTGATAGCCATGCATAAGTTTGACGATAAGAGGTACCACTTATATATTTTATTTTAATACTCTATATAAGGAGGTGGCACATAATCGGAGGCCCCGACTGTTTACTAAAAACACAATTCAGTGCAATGATGAATATCATAGTATACTGAATGAAATTTGCCCGATGCCATTAATATAAGAGCGGTCATTGAAAAATGTGACTAATCGAAAGTCTGGTTAATAGCGGTCTTAACCATGAGGATCCTAAGGTAGCAAAATCAGTTGGCCATTAAATGTGGTCCGGTATCAATAATAGATTGAATTTTCTTCGTTATGTTATTGTAAAATTACCCTATATGTTGGGAATAATTGTTTATTATTTAAAAAATTTAATCCTTTTTTTAGTGATAAAGAGCTATAAATACTAATTTAGTCACAATTTTATTAGCTAAATTAGACCAACAGCAAATAACATTAATCATACATTTATCATTTTTATATTTTTATTCTGATTTTTTAATGAAATTAATCATTTTAAAATTAAACCCTCAATATCTCATTTATAAATAAAATGTTTCCTCCCTTTCCCCTCGCTGCTTTAGCAGCGAATGGGTCACTGGCCTAAGCAAGCGAGGGGTGGACCATATTATTTGCTTAATTTATTTAAGTAGAGATAGGCCTTAATCTTAAAAGGCCCTTAAAATTTAAAATTTATATTATAATGACAAAAATTATAACTGTTAATAATAATAATTACACAATATCTTTAGATTATATTTTTGGTTTTTTTGAAGGAGATGGCTCAGTTACGATTCAACTTAAACCTAATCCTTCACATAAATCTGGAAAACAAGTTGTTTTAATTTTTGAAATCCATCAACATGTTATTGATGTGGATTTATTGAAAGCAATATCTATTTATTTAAATTGTGGAAAAGTAGAAATAGGAAGAAAAGTAGGTTCTCCTGATTCATGGGTGTACCGCTTAAGAATATCTACTCAAAATGATATTATAAATACTTTATTACCTATTCTACAATTGCAATCTAATAAAATGATGCTTAAAAAAAGACAACATGATATTAAATTATTTATTGAAGCTTGCTTAATAGTTAAAGATAAAAATCATACAACTATTGAAGGACAAACACAAATAGCTGATATTGCTTCTAAACTTTCTAGTAAATTAAGTTTTGAAGATAAACATAACTTAACTGAAACTAAATCTACTTTAAATTCTGAACGAGTGACCGGATTTGTAGAAGCTGAAGGACATTTTGGATTCTCAGTAAAATTTATTTACGATGATTCTATTCCTGTTTCTTCAACTGCAATACCAAAAGTTGTTTCTAGTTTTAGATTCTTAGTAGTTCAGGAGAGTTCTGAGCTTTATTCCTTAAATTTATTAGAAAATTTTTTTTGTTGTGGAAAAACTTATACTCGTATATCTCGACCTAAGGAATCATTTTATTCCGTTACAAATAGAAAAGATTTAGTTGAAAAAATTGTTCCTTTTTTTGAAGAAAATGGGTTACAAACAATTAAAAAACATTCATTTTTACGTTTTAAAAAAGTACTAAATATTTGTGAAAAGCAGAAAAATGATAATCCTTTAACTATTCAAGATATTAATGAATTAAATAATATTATATCAGATTTAACCGGTAAAAGACCTGTCAAATAATTAAAAAATAAATATGTTACCCTATCTTTATTTATTTTAATAGGGTCGCTTGCCTAAGCAAGCGATCGCGGAGCGAGGAGTATGATAAATTAAAGATTAATGAAAAAAGCTTAGAGACTATACGGGTAAAAACTAATAAAAAATAATTAGTAAAGATATAGTCCGCTAGCTAAATAAAAATTATTTATTAAAAATAAAAAAAATAGATTTTATTAGCTATTGGTAACGATGGTCTCACTGTCTCTACAACTTGCTCAGTGAAATTGAATTACCCGTGAAGATGCGGGTTATCTTCAGAGGGACGGGAAACTTAAATTGATCACTTGCTTGCTAAAGTAGGCAAGGACTGAAGATATAAAATAAAAATAAATAGCGACTAGAATAAGTTTATAGTAGCAATGTGGCGTGAAACCACCTAATAATCCATTGTTACGAGCTCAAACAGCATGCGTTAGAAGTAAATTTAAAGTATGAAGCCTGTTTAAATGAAGCTAGATTTCTAAGGGCAATGTAATGTGAATTCATGTAAGCTAATATTGTTTGTAGAAAAACTTCCCGTGTTTTTCTTTATGGATCTTAATACAATATTAGTATAGTGGAGTCCTAAGGAAATCATTAAAGTGTTACTATAAAAACTAGGTAAGCCCAATAATAACCAATTAAATTTTTTTATTTTATTGGAGGTTTTCTTCTGTGAAGAGAAAATAACTATTAGTGGGTAGAGGAAATTCAAAAAAGCAAAAGCCTTATTGTAATGATAAGGATAGGTTAATCATTAACTAATCTGAAAGGATGCTGACTTTGAATTAGTGTTAAGTGATTATTATTGTTAACTTAATAAAATGATAAAATTTAGTTTTAAGGTTTTTTATAAATAAAAGATGAAATTAAAGAAGAAAAAATAAAACCAGTACTTTACGCTCGGTTATATTTAATACCAGAGTAGACCTACTGAACATAATAAACTTTATCTAATATTATTTAGCTTAAACTAACATAAAAGTCAATGAAAACAATAATAAACAAAAATATAACAAACGCTGCGCATGCGCAGCCTCAAAACAATATAGATTTTACTGTTCCTAGAAAATTTGAAAATTTAAAACCTTGACAGGTTACAGGTTTAACAGATGGTGAAGGTTCATTTATTTGTACTATTTCAGATACTGGAAAAGGAGTAACAGGAAAAGTTGTAAATTTAGAATTTAAAGTAACACAAAAATCTCATTCTCCCCTCCCCTACCCCTGCTAAAGCAGGGGAGGGGAAGGGGGAGGGAATACTATATGAACTTCAAGAGTTTTTTAATTGTGGAAGTGTAGTGATAGATAATAGAGAAACAGATACGAAAAAATATCGTATTAAAAGTCTAGAATCTATCTTAGAAAAAATCATTCCGCATTTTGAATCTTATCCTTGTTTAACTTCTAAATATTTAAATTTTAAAGATTGAAAAGAAATAGCTCTAATTATGAAAAACAAAGAACATCTTACTATTGAAGGTATTAATAAAATAATAGAATTATCATCAAAAATGAATAAAGCTCGATCTTTTGAAGATAAATATAATTATTGTAAAACTTCTTTAGGTATGACTTCTCCTTCGGTTCCTAATGACGCTTCTTTTCTAGAACCATTAGGTGTTTCTCCCCCTCCCCTTTCCCCTCGCTGCTTTAGCAGCGAATGGGGCGGGGGGAAAGAAGGGTCGCGGGTCACAAAGCGAGAGGAAGGGCAAGAAATTGAAATAAAATACGATTTACCAGCTCATTGAGTTCAAACTTATTTAACAGGTGAATCTATGTTTTATACTTATTTAGCAGAAAAGAAAAGTAGAGGTAAAGTATATCTCCCCGCCTGCTTTAGCAGGGGAGGGTGTGACTCTTCTCTAGAATTAGGTCAAAATAGTCATGATGTAGCCATTTTATTGAGTCTTAAAAAATTTTTTAAAGGTGGTTATATCAAACCTAAATATAACTATAATAATTTATGTGAATGTTTAAATTCACGTTCACTTAATAGATATATCCTTCCCCTTCCCCTCCCCTGCTTTAGCAGGGGTAGGGGAGGGGAGAAATACCAATACTATTATTCAATTCGTAGATAAATATCCTATGTTAACTAAAAAACAATTAGATTATTTAGATTGAAAAAAAATTGTAGAATTAAAAAATAAAGGAGCTCATAAAACAGAAGAAGGATTAACTTTGATTAAGGAAATTATTTCTAAAGTAAACTCTGGACGTGATACTTAAAATCTAAAAAGTTAAAATAATATATTTTATAAACTTAATGCTTGAGCTGTATGCGATGAAAGTCGCACGTACAGTTCTTAGAGGATGTTACGCTAGTAATACGTAACGTGGCCTCAACAGACCCTATGCAGCTTCTACTGTAGTTAGTTATCATGTAAATCTAGAACAGCCTTCTCTAATAGCAAATAGGGATGTCGATAGACGAATTTTGGAAACCTTATAGTTAAGGCTGGGTTTATGTTTACCTTATTTGTATTCTATACGAACAAAAGGGGAGAGTTGACTAATTGGCAGTTTGACTGGGGCGGTCGTCTTTAATAGAGTAGCAAAGTACATCCAAATTTTTCTACAAAATTAATAAATTTTATAAAATATTTATATTATTTATTATATTAACTCAAAACAAAAATATTATTAAAAAAAAATTATATATTTAAATTTTTCACAAATAATCTCTCTTTTTTTTTTTATTTAATATATTTAATTAAAAAGAAGAGATTAATGATTAATTTTTTAATTAAGAAACTAAATAGAAGCTTAGTTCTTTAGAAAAATCTTGTATTAACTTTTTTTTACGGATTTATCTCCCCTTTGCTATTTTCACTTTTTTATTCACCACCGCATTAGCGAGTGAGTAATACTAAAGCAAGGATAGCATATTCTACTTTTTATTTTTAATATTAGGATAGGAAAAATATGCTTTATTACAATTATATTAGTAGCTCGCTGTCCCGCCCCATTAGGGAAAGGGTGCGTGTTGCAAAAACAAGTAATTAAGCAGGGGGGATCGGGGCTTAGAAAAAAAAAAATATTAAAATTAATTATAACACACTTATAATTAAATAATAATAAATTAATAAGTTGAAAAAAATTATAAATTTTTCAAAAAAAAAGTATTAAAGGTATTGCTAGGCATTGAATGGAGATCAATTGACCAGTGAAGGGTTGCGCAGAGTTCAATGGCGGAAAGCATGCTTAACTGAAAGACCTATAAGTCGCACAGATACGTAAGTAGGGCATAGTGACCCCTCGCTATAGTATGGAATAGACGGGGATCAATAAATAAAAGTTTTGACTTAATTATCCCTAAAAATAAAAACTTTTAATGTAATAAAAATTAACTTTATTTCTTCTTTATATTATGATTTTTAATACTTTAACTTTTTTAAACTTATTTTTAATTAATTCAGCGCTACGTAATCCTTATAAAAAGGATAGCTGCGCAGCTGCGCAGTGTTAGCTAGCAAAAAAAAAAAGTTTTCAGTTTAGAATATAATTGTATCTTTTTTATAATTATTATTTCCTATATATTTTTATCTTTAAACTATTAAAATTAATAAATTTACAAATCGCGGAGCTCGTAGTTCGCCTTGCTGCAAAGGGCAAAGGAAGCTAGTCGCGCAGCTGCTAAAGCAGAAAAAAATAATTTGATTAAAAAAAAATATGGTATAAATTGCGGTTTTTTATATTTTTTTTTTTATTGGTTTAAGAAAATAATAAATAATACAATGAATAATACAACACATAATAATTTATATTCTATATTGGAAATAGTTGAGCAGCGAAGCAACAGAAGCACAGAAAATTTAAAAATAAAAAGTAATGTAGCAGGTATTTATCAATTAGTTAATTTAACTAATGAAAAATCATATATAGGAAGTTCAGTAAATTTAAAGAGAAGAATTAAAGAATATTTAAATCCTTTATATATCCATAGAAATCTTAAAAAAGGTAATAGTATTATAATGAATGCTATTTTAAAATATGGTTATACTAATTTTGGAATTAGAATTTTAGAATCTATAACATTTGACGCTAATCAATCTAGCGCGGAGCGACTGATAGAAAAAGTATAATTTTAGCTAGAGAACAATATTATTTAGATTTAATTAAACCTGAATATAATATAAATAAATTTGCAGGATCTAATCAAGGTAGAATTTACTCCAAAGAAGTAAGACAAAAAATGAGTTTAGCTAAAATAGGTAAACCTGGAAATAAAAAAGGAGCTATTTTATCTGAAGAATCTAGAACTTTATTAAGAGAAAAAAGTGGTAGAGCTTTAGGTATTATCATGTTAAATGAAAATAATGAAGTTTTAGCTAAATTTAAATCTATACAATTAGCCTCAGAAGTTACAGGTATATCTAGGAATAGAATTAGTAGATGTGCTAGAAAAATTCGAAAGCAAATTTTAGAAAAAGGAAAAATTTATAAATTTGAATATGATTTGTCTCTGCAGTGCAGCAGTGCCTTTCACCAATCCAAATAAACCAAAGGCAGCTTTAGCTACAAAAGTAAGGTGTAGCTGCTTCGCCTTCGCAGCTGTGCGGCTTTGGAAGCTAAAGCAGTGCTTGCATTAAAGCATTGCTTTTAAGCAGTGGTTAAAGCTTAGCTGAAACAGCAGTAGCTGAATAATTAATTTTATAACATTAATTGTATTTTTATTTTAATTAAGGCGTGACCTTGTTTATTTTTTAGTTTAATTATTAATTAATTTTAATATAAATTTAAAATATAAATTCGAACTTTATTATATGTCGAGAAGATTTTTAAGATTAGATTTAATATTAATATTACAAAATATCTAATATGTAACAATAAATTAACTCGCAGGCTAAATTTTAAGCCTCAGAGACTATACATAGAGCACTAATATCAATAACAATAAATATTTAGTGATGACATAGTCCATTTAATATTATATTCTTTCTATATATGAATATATATAATTTGACGCTAGGGATAACAGGCTGATCACCGACGAGAGTACACATTGTCTCGGTGGTTTGGCACCTCTTTTATTTTAAAGTAAAAGAATGAATAATAAAAATATTAATAAAATAGGTTTTATTAGAAGTTCGATTCTTCTATTATTCTTTTTGTTTCAATGATAGTGTTTATATTAAAATTTTAGTTTAGCAATTTTGCTAAATCCTCCCCTTCCCCTCGCTTTGCGAATGGGGCGGGGAGTGCAATAACTAGACTACTTTACCACAATCGCATACCTCCTCACTACAACTCAAACATCCACTAATGTGTATGTGTTTGTGTCGCTCACTATTATATTGTTGCTTATGCAAGAGTGAGTTGCTAAGGCAAGGTTTAAGTGAGCAAGGCTAAGCAAGCGCGGAGCCGCCCTGCTTTAGCTGTCGCTGCGCTCGCTCTCGCTGCGCGAGCGAGAGGGTGAGAGTTAACACAAAAAAATAAAAAATACATCGGGGAATTTAGATAGTAATATCTAAGTAAAATTTAGCTATATGTTCTGGAACGCTTAGATAAATCACCAATACTATTAAATTAGTTAAAATTTAGTGATTATAAGTAATCAGCAAGAAATAAATAATAAATAATTCTTCAACGATCATACGCTAATATCTAGATATTTATCAGTTGTACTCCTTTAACTAGATAAAAATATGATCTATAATTACAAATACTTATATTATTACAATTATATTAGTTATAAATGTTTTTATATTAATATATTATAAATATATGAGTTTTGTTTAGATTTTGCGATGTCGACTCATCCTATCCTCCGGGGGAAGAAGCTTGGAAGGGTTCGGCTGTTCGCCGATTAAAAGGGTACGCGAGTTGGGTTTAAAACTCAAATTAATAAAATAATTAAAATTATAAAAATTATAAAAAAATAAAAGGAATGAGAAAAATAATATTAAAAATTAATAAAGGTAGATATTATACCAAAAATAATATAGGTTCACATTCTTTTTCAGAATTAGGCAATCTTAATTCTGTATTTGTAGGTATCATGCTAGGAGATGGGAGTTTATATAGGTCATCACCTACAGCTAATGTAAGATTTGAAATGAGTTTAGGACAAAACTATGAAGAATTTGCACTAGAATTAGGTGAACTTTTTAAAGAATATATGAATAATCCAGTTAAAGCCTTAGAAATTAAAGGTAAAACCAAAAACTATATTAATTATAGACTTAAAACAAAAAGTTTACCAGTATTTGTTCCGTATTACGATATGTTTTATTCATTTAATAACGATTTAAATAAATTTGTTAAAATTGTACCTAAAAATATTGAAGACTTAATGGATCCTATTGTTTTAGCTTATTTAATAATGACTGATGGTAATTTTGATAAAGGAAGAAATAGGGTTAGAATTTATACTAATAGTTATTCTAAAGAGGAAGTTGAAAGTTTAGCTTCTTCAATAAATAACAATTTAGGTATTTATACTGGTGTTTTACTTGATAGAAATAGCCAATTTATTCTAACCATTGGAGCTAAGTATTTAGACCTTTTGAGAATAACTGTTTCCAAACATTTTCATACATCTATGCTTTATAGAATAGGATTATAATTTTAAATTTTTATTGATTTTAATAAGCCCCTTCTTTTTTATATTAAACTATTAAGCTGTTATGGGTTAAGGCCAGCTCAGCTCGCTTTATAAATAAGCAGTTCTTACCCCTTAATTTAAAATAGAAGAAAACCGGATAAATTGCAAGAAGTACTTTAATTAAAGTTAATTTGCAGCCGAGCACAAATAGAGTGATTACTCTGTTTCTAGCATCGCAAGAAGAAGTAGAGTAAAATATTGTGAAGGTTCAACGACTAATAGGTGAGTATCACTAACAATAAGCCTAACACGAACATCCGGCAATTATAGTTATAACTGTAATTGATGACATAGTCTAAACTTATTTGTGAGAATAAGAAACTTGGGATAAAGAGCCTAAGTGATAATATAATTGTTAATACGACGTGAGTCAGTATGGTCCCTATCTTCTGAAGAGATAAGTAGTAAACAGGGGCAGACCTTCTAGTACGAAAGGATCAATAGGCTGTGTTTCTCTAGTGTACCAATTGTTTTTACTTTATTATAAGGGACTCAAAATATTTTTCAAATTTAATTTGATTAAAAGCGCTGCACCTGTACGGGGCTAAAGCAAGAGAGAACAATCCTTTTTTATTTATTTTTTGTTGTTTGCTGCTAAAGCACTAATATATTTAGTAAGTAGTAAAAAAAATAAAAAAAAAAAGGTAATAATTTAGGAATGCATAGTTGGGTAGCCACAAACATAATAGATAAGTGCTGAATGTATATCAAGCAAGAATCTAACCCCTAGATACTAACAAACGGAACTCTATTAACTATTAAATTTAACTCTAACATTTTTCATTAAAATGTAAATTTTTTAAATTATTTAAATAAATATTTATTAATTTAAAAATCCTTTTTAAATTTATTTAAGTTTTGTTATAAATATTATTATTTGTAATTACTACTTAAATAGTAATAAAAAGGTAGATAATCAAGTTAATTTTATAGATATAATTAAATTAAAAAAAGAGTATAAAACCGTTAATTAAGAAATAGAACATTTCTAGTTAGGCTGCAAATGAGCTTACTGTGAAGTATTTAGTTTAGCAGTACTAATTTATAAATAAACTTGATGTTAAAGGTTGTTATCTTTAAAAATTATTTAAAATGATTTAGTAAATATCGCTCACTTAAACTTTCGCTCGCCTGCTTTAGCAGCTCTCACTTATTTGCTAAGCTGCATCACTCACATTAGTGATAGTGAGCAAGAGAAAGTGACAGTCGCCGTCCTTGCTTTAGCAAGGAGGCGAGCGAGTGAGCTGCTACTCCCCTTCCCCTCGCTCGCGCAGCGAGAGCGAGCTAAAGCAGGGGAGGGGAAGGGTGGGTCTCGCGCAGCAGCTAAAGAAGAGCGAGTAGTTTAATTTTAAATTCTTATATTTCTTTTAATAACTAATCAAACATATTTTTGTAAATTGCTAGTAGATGAAATAATGTTAAACTTAAAATATCCTACTCTTCCTCGCTCCCTCGCCTTCGGCGGCGCGCGATACAGTTGCTTTTGCTAAATTTAGATCTAATTTTTTATTTTTAAAAAAGATTTAATAGGAAGTTTAAATGTAAAATTTATGATTTTATTAGTAATTGATATACTCTTTCTATTGCTAATGCAATATTACTCTTGCTTAAACAACCACCCTCTTGCTCACTCGCTTTTTCCCTCACCATCACCTTTCTTGATAAGCTAATCACTCTCACCTTTTGGCCGCTCTGCTTTAGCAGCTGCGCGAGACCTAAGGCAATAATGCGAAAGTGGGCAAGTGAGAAAAGGTGGCTGAGTAAAGCAGTTGATTTTTATATTACTAGAAAGGATGCTGTCGCGGAGCAAGAATTGGTTTACAGATATAATGTTAATTTTTTATATCCATTTGTAATGGCTAAGAAGAAAATGCCAGTAGGTAATCCTATTAAATTTTAAAGGTAATAACTTAGTAGCAGTCGCCGTCCTCCCCTCGCTAGCTAAGGCAAGCGACCCATTCGCTGCTAAAGCAGCGAGGGGGAAGGGGAACCCCGCCCCATTAGGGGAAAGGGGAAAGGAGTCGCGCAGCTGCTAAAGCAGAGGGAGATATATTTAATAAATTTTACTTTTTTTTTTTCAGTTTGCTTTTGCAACTACATATATTAAAACTGAAAATGATACTGATAAAAACCATATGGTTTTTTATGTTGAAGTTACAGCTCCACCCACTAATGTAACTAATGAGGGAGGAAAATTTAAAAATTCCTATTTTACAAAAACCTCATAAATTTAATAAATTAGGTTATAAAACTATAGCACCTTTTCATTTACTTAAAGGTGCTACAATACAAGCTTATTTGATTCTAATTATATGCCAGGGCTATAGGGATAGATATAAGGTTAGGTAAGGTAAAGTAAAGGTGTTTAGATAGATTTAGTATTGTATTTGTGTATAAATTGTAGTGATTTTAAATCTAATTGAAGTTTACAAATTTACTTTTGAAACAGGTTTTTTAACATTTAATAAATAACCACCTAGTTGTGAATATTTACCATCATTGGAATTTCATTTATATAATTTAGGTTTAACTATCATAGGTAATCTCCCCTTCCCCTCCCTGCTTTAGCAGCTCCGCTCTCGCTGCGAGAGCAGCGAGAGCAGCGAACGGGTAGGGGGGGGGGGAACTAATATATTGACTTTATCAGTTTTAGACAATTCTTTAACACTACTCTTGAGTAAACTTAATTGAATAAGTCAAGTTCCTAACTTAGAACCTAATTTAAAGATAAACTCTGAATTATTAACATATTCCACCAATTTATTATTAGAAGTTTTCCAATCTAATAAAATTATATTTTTATTATTTTTTTTATCCTGATAAATATCCAATAAGTATTTATTAACTAAATCCTTTCTTAATGACAAAGAAACATATAAAAGCTTATTATCTTTATTAATCAATTGAAAGTTAGATAGAATTCTCAATAATCTACCATACGAACAACTAAGTATAAAATTAATATCCATAGTATAAATAATATGATTAGGTTTAATATTATCAGAAACCTCTAAACAATCTTCCTTAATATTATCTTTATAATTCTTTATTAACTTTATAAAATCAGTTTTCGATTTAATCATTTGCTAAATAACCTTAGTTTCCACTTTACGAATAATAAAACTAGCACTATCTCCATTACTAATATTAATACCTTTACTATCTAAATCTTTATCTATTAATATTTGAACTTGATTTATTAAAAATGTCTCTATTTTAAGTTGAGTTACATTATCCAATTTTTTTTCCCTCGCTCCTCGCTGCTCGCTCACCAAAGGGCGAGAGATAAAGTTTTATACAACTCCCTAAATATAGGACTAATAGAATTATAAATTGAAATTAATTTAGATCATCTTTTTATAAGTTTATTATAATTAGTATTAGAATATTTATTAGAGATTGAAATCTCCTTTTTAGTCGTTTTATCAATATTAAAATTTTCCGTTTTCTCTTATCCTGCTTTAGCTGCCGAGCTTGTAAAATCCATTTTAAAACTCTTAGACAATAGAAGGAATCTAATTTGCATTAAAAACATTGTTTTAATTTTAATTTTTTACCTTCTATTATAAAATATAAATGTTGTTGTATTTGTAGTAGTGTTGTAATAAAAAAATATAAATAAAGATCCCTCCCTTTTCCCTATCCCCTCGCTTTGCGAATGGGGCGGGGCGGAGCCTCGCTCCCTTGCTTTAGCAATCCTTGCTAAAGCAAGGGAGCGCTCGCTCTCGCTGCGCGAGCGAGGGGCAGGAGTCATATTTTAATGTAACTCCAGCATATCTAAAATCGAACTAGTCTATAATTAAAGACTATCTAGGATCAGGATTTACACACTCGCCCTCACCTCCTTCCCTCGCTTTCCTTGCTAAAGTAAAGGAGCGAACGGGAGGGAGGCGAGCGAGGGATTTTCTTCCTTTGCTGCCAGTCAATAGTATTTAAGAAATGTTTGGGTCATTGTTTACCCAATAAAAAATAAAATTTGTATTAACTATACGAGCTACGCAGTGTTTTTACACATTTACTTACCTATAAAAATAAGTAAAATATCATTTTTAATTTCTACTTATTTCCCTGATATATTCAAGTTCAAAAACTCTTCAATTCCAAACTCCCATTCTTACCGATATCTAATTTGTCAATAGACTTTCATATATTAAAATTATGAACAAAGATAAATTAAGCTTGAATTAAAATTGGGTTTCCAATACTGAATTTATCTCCATCCTTAAAAGACCCAACATAAACTTCAGTTATTTGCTATCACGATGGCAGTTAGTAAGGTACTAACCTTTTACACACCATTAAATTTACAAACTTTCACGTCGATAGTTAAAAAAACATCACCTCTACCCGCTTCCTGTCGCTCCTCTCGCTTTCCTTGCTAAAGCAAAGGAGCGAACGGGTGCTGCTAAATCAGGGGGGGCGGGTATCGCTCCAGCCCCTTTTGCTTATGCTATCCTCGAGGATAGGGATAGCGACACACACAATTCTATCCTTAAGTTTAGTAAATAAATCTAGCTCCCCCTTGCTTTAGCAGCTAGCTACTACGACAACTCTCACTCGCCTCCTTCCCATACGGGATCTTACGGGACCTTACGAGACCATTTGGGAGGGAGCGATATATGATAGCTATAGTGATAGTGAGACTAAGCAAGCAGGAAAGAAGATATAAAATAAATTATATTTCTCTCTTGCTTTAGCAGCTAGCTACTGCGGCTCAATTAATTAGTTACATAAACATTAATAATTTATATAATTTTAAGGCAAAATATGTTTTACAAAATTAAACAGAAGCAAATAAGGGATAAAATTAGTTGCTCCCTCGCTGTACCTTTTGGGTGGGAGCGATACCCGCCCCCCTGATTTAACAGCACCCGTTCGCTCCTTTGCTTTAGCAAGGAAAGCGAGAGGAGCGACGGGAAGTGGGTAGGGGTGCTAAAGCAAGGGGGGCGAGATTTAATTAAAAAAGAAAAAATTTTTGTGCGGTGTTCGGTGAAAAATAAAAAAAGTTTTTTTTTTATTTTAAAAAAGGGTGCTCCTCTCGCATAAGCTATCGCAGCAGCACTAGCTTAGCTAAAAATTTATAAGTTTGTGATGGTGCTGTTGCTAAGGCAACCAACGAATATGAGGCCTTACCTTATTGAGAAAGGAGGTGCTATATTATGCTAAGGCAAAACCACTCACCTTAGTTGCGCGAAGCGAGAAAAGTTATGTGAGCCGCGTATCGCATAATTGCCTAAGCAAGAGTGAGAGATATGTGATGGTGATTGAGCAAATATAGTAGGGGTAAAATAGGTATAATTTTTTTATGTTAAATAATGTTAATTATAATATAAAATTGTATTAATACTATTAATTAATAATAGTAATAAAATTTACATATATAATAAAGATTAAAGCTAATATATAATTAAATAATTAATAAAAAATTTAATCTTGCAAATTTTTGTTTATTGCATAAGCAACAAATAAATTTAGCTATTTTCCTGCTTTAGCTCCCCTGCTTTAGCTCTCATGCTGTAGCAGCCCTTGCTTTAACTCACTACCACCTGCTTTAGCAGCTCATTCCCTTTATGGGTCTCGCTCCCTCCCCCCCCCCCCCCCCACCGCTGGCTTTAGCCCCTTTGCTCGTACGGAAAGCGAGGAGGCGGCTGCTAAAGCAAGGTGGGGGGGGGGCGAAAATTGCATAAGCAAGAGAGGCAGGTCGTATAAGCGAGCGAGAGTCGCTCCCTGCTTAGATGAGGTAGCTGCTAAAGCATGGAGGGAATTTTTAAATCTAATCCTAAATAATCTATTATTTCATTACTAAATTTGATAATAAAAATATGATATAAACAAATTAATATTAAAGAAAAAGAAGTAATAGTTATTAAATTACATAATTGATCATTATCTAAAGTATCCAAAAATTCTTTATAAGAATTAATTAAATTATTTAAAACATCTCGCTCGCCCTAGCGAATGAGACTAAAATTTTAGTTTTTGTAAGATGTTACTCACCTTTGTCGAGCCCTTCCTGCTTTAGTCTCAATCGCGGAGCTGCTAAAGCATGTAGGGTGGAGTGGTGGGGGGGGTTTGCTAAATCAGTGAGCGAGCGATGGCTGCTAAAGCAGGTGTCTTTAAGATCTTCACCTCCACTACAAACTTTTCTTAAAATATTTAAAATAATAAATTTTAAAAACTTTTATTTTAAATAGTATATAATAGAGAAGTTACTGACATATGTAATGTATTTAAAATTACATTTGGAAAGATTCCTAATAGGAAAGTAGGGATTAATAGAGATAATAATAAAATGAATTCTCTTCTATTAATATCTTTAAATATAGGTAAGTAAGGAGAATAACTACCATAAGATAATCTATTATACAAGAATAAAGAATAACATGCGGAAGTTACTATACCTGAAGCACCTAAAACAGCCGTTAAAGGACTCTCATTTCAAATACCCATTAAAGACATAATTTCTCCTAATCAATTTAAACTTAACGGTATACCAGTATTAGCTAATGTAAATAAAAAAAATAATATTGTAAATACAGGCATATAAGTAACTAAACCTCTCATATAAGTAATTATTCTTGTATGAGTTCTATCATAAAGAATTCCACCTACACAAATAAATAGAGCTGGACTTACAAAACCATGACCTATTGATAATAAAATAGCTCCTTCTATACCAATTATTGTGTTTGAAAATAATCCTAAAACTACAATACCCATATGTGCTATACTTGAATAAGCTATTAATCTTTTAGTATCTTGTTGTACAATAGTAGAAAATGAAGAATAAATTATACTAATTATACAAATAGTTTGAACTAAAGGTGAAAAATAATGAGTAGCATCAGGTAAAAAATTTATTAATACTCTAAGGTAACCGTAAGTAGCTAATTTAAGTATTGTTGCAGCTAGTAATATAGAACCAGACAATACAGAATCAGCATGAGCTTTAGGTAACCATATTATAAAGGGATAAAGTGGAGTTTTTACAGCAAATGCTAAAAAAAATCCTCAGGGTTAGACCTTCAACCATTTCAGGTTTAGCTGGCTTATCTTCTCAGTATAAATAATTATACCTTATTTAGAGGTTAATCTAAAATCCGTCACCGGTGAACCGGACCATTCCTTGTAACATCATATGCAATATAAAAATTTGCACTTAGAATATCATGTGGCGTCTGGCCTCTACGCTTTTACAATAACAGTTTCCCATTATTGACTTAGTTCGACGATATTCTCAAAATAATTACTTATTCTCATTTTGAGAGGTCCCTCGAGTTTGCCACGTCAGAAAGTTTTAATTTTAATAAAATTTATAATTTAAACTTATATTTCATAGAAGGAGGAAAAAAAGGTAATAATTTAGGTTTAATTTTTTTAATAGATTTACTATCTATATAAATAGTAGGTTGTTTTCTTTGCATATAAATATTACAATTTAAGTCAAATTTATGTATTAATATACTAATAATAAATACACACTCTTTAACAGTAAAAGACTGAGTTTGCAAAATTATTCCAGTACCACTTTTAGTACCATCACACATTATCCAATAAGCTAATGCTTCATAATCTAGCATGTTGTATAGTTCTAAAGGAACTATTTTTTTTTTATTAACATAAAATAAATTATGTCATTTTGTAAAACAAGGAAAAACTCTAGTAGCAAAATACATTAAAGAATAACTTTTTCCGTTAAAGCGAGTATGATCTAATATAGGATATCCTTGACAAAAATGAGAAAATTTTACAAAAACAATTCAAAAAAAATCAAATCTTTTTATAGACTGTTTGAAAGAAAATAAAGTGTTACCTATATTATTTTTCTTAAGATGACCGTCTGATAATAGAATACCTAGTATTATACTTTCTAAATTATTAGGTATTTGTACCATATGTCTAATACTTCGATTATAATAAGGGTAGTTTACTGTAGAACTTAAATTAGACCCATATAATACTAAAGTTTTACATTCCTTATTCTCCGGTAATCACTTCTTTTTATTAGAAATAGTAAAATTATTTAAATTACTCGCTGCGCGATGAATTTTTTTTTATTAAAGTTTCTGCTGGTCATATCTACCTTGCTAAAGGGCAGTGACAACCACAACACTTTTTGAAAATCGAAACTAATGTCATATAAAGATATTAATTGAAAATCTGTTGAACCTATATAACTATATATAGTTAATATACTTAATAACATAGGTAAACTTCCTGCTAAAGTATATAAAAAAAATAATAATGCAGATCTAAATTTATCATTACCATGACCAAATATTACTATTACAATAAATAATACAGGTAAAACACTTTCAAAAAATATATAAAAAAGCAATAAATCTAAAGAAACAAAGGCACATATTTGTAAACTTTCTAAAATTAAAAATGAAATTAAAAAAAATTTTAGATTATTAGTAATATTTGTATAATTAGATAATAATGCAATTGGAGTAACAAAAGTTGTTAATAAAACAAAATAAATTGATATACTATCAACACCAAAATTTAAATGATATAAATTTAAATGATTAAATTCGGATACAAACTGGTATTGAGTTATATTAGAATCAAATTGATATCACATAAATAAAGAGATAAATAAATTAATTAGAGATGTTGTTAAGGCTATCTGTTTCATTTTTAATTGATTAGAAGATGTATTTTTTAATTTAACTTCTTTTTTTATAGTATTTATTCTTGTTTCTTCTGCTTTAGCTGCACTCTTTTCTTCTTTTAGCAACTCTCTTTCATTTGCTTGTGCGAGTGAATTGTGTTCACTTTCTCGCTCCCCTGAATTATAAACTAAGGTGAGTGAGTGAGTTTGTGTAGGCTCTTCTTCATTTTCATTTATAGGTATCAATAATATAGAACCTATGATAGGTATTAATAATAGTAATGTTATCATTTAATATGTTTTTGTTGCTGTATTCGGCTAAAATATTTTTTTATTAAGCCTCCCTAATTTTTATTTTTTTTTCCAATATTGTTGTTTTTTTTCAACCGACTCCTCCCCATCCCGCCCCATTCCTGCTTTAGCTGAAGCGAGGGCTGCTAAAGCAGGGGAGCGCTTGCCTTAGCAAGCGAGGGGGGGGGGGAAATTGCCTACTTTAGTGGCCACTCACTCCCACTGTTTTAGCTGCTAACAACAATTGTTACAATTGTAACATAAGCAAGTTAGTGAGTTTAAGTAAGCAAGCGCGGTCGCCGTCCCCTGCTTTAGCTGCTAAGCAGGGGAGGCGAGAGAATTGATTATATGTATTTATAAGTTTGTAACGGGTTTAAAATGCAAGAGTAAATACAGAAATATATATATAAAATAAAGTGATAAAATAAAAATTTGCCAGCTAGGATCTCTTTTAATTATAGAGAATAAAATCATTAATTATAAAAATTAACATTATTAACCTTATATTCATTATATTTATTACAAAATTAGGTGGGTTTTAGCAGAATTTATATTTTTAAATAAAATATGCTTCTTTTAAATTAAAAGTGTTTATTATTTTTTTGATATTTAAAGCCTTTAAGTAAAATAAAATTTTAATATTTAGGGTATCGCTCCCCTGATTTAGCTGCTAAAGCAAGGGGGAGCTGCTAAAGTAGGAATGCATAAGCAAGAGGGCTGCATAAGCAAGGCAGCAGAAGCAGGGCTGCTAAAGAAGGATAGCGGTGCTACTAAAGCTAAAGCAGGGAGCGGTCTGAAGCATAACAGAAATATTAAAAATTGAATATAAAATTTGTATTATAGAATTATCTTTTAAGTTAAATCATTTATATTTAAATTATATTTATTTAATGTTTGATATTATTATAGTATAACAAAGAAATATTAAAAAGATTAATATAGAAAATACTAAAATTAACTCAAATATAATTAATAAAATTGTTCTCTTTATATAAAACTATTCACTATTGTTTTACCCGCCCCGCCTCAATCCTGCTTTAGCTGAAGCGAGGGCTGCTAAAGCAGGGAGCGAAAGAGATTTATTTTTAAGTTAAAATGTGGATACAAACATTATTGATAATACTTTTATATAAATTTTAAAGTTAAATTAAAAAATATTTTTTTTTCCATTAGCAAGTATCTCCCCTCCCCTACCCCTCCCCTCCCCTACCCCTCCCCTCCCCTCCCCTTTGGGGAAGGGGAGGGGAAGGGGAGGGGAAGGGGAGGAGCGGCTTTCGATCTTCCTTAGCAAGTGTTGCTTTCAATCGCTTATGCTTTTATGAGCAAGTCGAAAATATTTTATTATTAAGTTAAATCATTCCCTTTCGCTCTTGCTAAAGCAGCTGCGCTGTTTCTAAAAAAAGGTAGGGATCCCTCTTGCCTTCGGCGGCTGCTTTAGCAGCCCTCGCTTCAGCTAAAGCAGGAATGGGGCGGTGAGGGAACAAAGCAAGAAAAATTATATTTGTAACATTTTCAGCTCTTCTAACTTTACTTTATATTTCTATTAGACTTAATTTAGTAACATTTAGTTAAACACAAGAGTAAAGACTAGTTTGAGCGATAGCTGTGTTACAAACATTTTTATTTAATTTATAACAAATAAACCTAAAACTCCTAAATTAATAATTATTAAAGCAATTAAACATAAAAAACAAGTTATAATTTCTATTATAACAAAAAATATATTACTTTTTTTAAAATACATTATTAATCTATAATATTTAGGTAATTTTTCCTCCACTTTATATTTTTCTAATAAATAAATAGATATAAAATAACCAATAATGTTTATAAAACAAAATAAGATAATTAAGGATAGTATTAAAATATTAAAACTGAAACTAATTATAGGCTCAGCTTCTGGAGATATTTCAGAACCTAAAGTTTTAAAGATAAAGGGTATGATAAAACTATATTTCAAATTAGTTTTACATTTAAAAAGAAAATTTTGATAAAAATTAGTGAAATTAGTAGATATATATTCTAAAATACTTTTATTTAAATAGAAAATTAGATTAATTATTTGTTTTATTATTTGTTTTATTATATTTAACTTCATTTTATTTTTGATTATTATTGGAATTATTATCTCCTTTATTTTCACTATTGGAATCATTATTCACTTTATTTTCGGATTTATTTTTTTCTTTATCTTTATCTTTATCTTTACATAGAAATTTACTATTCTAGTTAAAAAAGGGAATCGTCTCGTAAATTTATCTTCATACTTTTGTATTACTATAATAGATAACAAATAAAATAAAATATTAATAATACCAAATAGGGTTACTAAGAGTAATATTAATAAATTAAAACTTTGATTAACCAATGGTATACTATCAGCAGGTATTTCTTTGCTTAAATGTTCTATTATATAAAATAAAAACATTGAATTACCTTCTCGCACCCTCCCCTGCTTTAGTCCCGCAGCTAAAGCAGGAACTCGCACCCGTTCCCCTTTCACCAGCTTTAGCAGCCCCTCCCCCCCCATAAGGGAAAGGTACGGGTTGCAAAGCGAGGGGCGGGGAGGGAGCGAGGATAGCATAAGCAAGAGGGGGAGCTTAAGCAAGGAGCGACAGAATTACCTTCTTGATTATTACCTTGACCAAAATTACCACCTTTGTTATTACTTTGATTGCTATCATTATTTTCACCATTATTGTTACCTTGACTTGAACCCCACCTCGCCTTCGGCGGCTGCGCGAAACATCCTACTTTTCAACAATAAGCTAAGTTTGTAGTAGGAGATGCTAATCTATTTAAAGGTAAATTTTTAACTTTAAAATCTTTTCTATGTATTATTAATTTATTTATTCCATATATAATTTTTATTGTACTAATAAGAGACATTTGAATTAATTGAAAAATTGCTGTAATTGATATAAAAATATAAATAGTAAATGGTAATTCAAATGATATTATATTATATCTTATAAATAGGGAAAATACTACAGATAATCCACCTATTACTCGTAAAATTCGAACTATAGGTAAATCTAAAACATGTTGCACACTAACCGGTAAAATTTCCATCATAAGTCCTTTTTTAAGACCTATGAAAATTGAGTTTTTGTTTAATATATTTAAAAAGTTTTTCATTATATTTAGTATTAAATTTAATATTATGGGATAAAATAAAAGCTACATATTTATATAAATATATTGCTTTTTTCACTTTAATTAAAATATATAAAATAAGATAAATTTAATTAAAGAGAATTAACCTCCAATTATAATTATTATAAAAAAAATGGAGTAGCTAAAATTTAGAATATTCTTAAAAAAGATAAGTATAATTTATAAATAATATATTTAAATAAAAAATACTTTTAGCTTCTCTTTTAATTAATATATACTTTATATTTAAAGATCTTTTTTTTAATTAAATTTATAAATTTTTAAAGAAAAAAAAAAATATAGGGGTAAAATAATAAAGATTAAAACATAGTAAATTTTATTTGCGTAAATTTATAAATAAAAAAAATATTAAAGATTAAAAAAATTGTAAGTTAATACATTAGCTATTGCTTATGCAAGAAACAGATTAAAAATTTTTAATTAGTAACGTTTTGAATTGGTATTATAAAAATTTAATCCCAATTGCAGTCGCTCCCTCGCTATCCCTGCTTTAGCTCCCACTATCCTTAGCCATAGGCTAGCTGTGTCGCTGCAGCTTTAGCAGGGGTACTAAAGTTGGGAAAGCGAGGCTACGCAGCTCCGCAGCTCCGCAGCTCCGCATCTACGCAGGGGGGGGTTTAAATTTTTAATCCATTTTTAATATAGGATTGTTGTTTACTTAAATAAAAAAATAATTAATATAAATAATATTAATAATAAAAAAGAAAATAAAGCTGTTTTTAAATATATTAAAATGAAAAAATTAATACCTTCCTGCGGAGCAGATTTTCTAATTTTCATTAAATAATTTAAGTGATTTTTTATAAATTTAGGGTAATATTTAGATATAGTAATATCTTTTTGCTTACTATTACTTATAATTATTATTAAAGCACTAAACAAATTGTATAATGTTAATAAAATTAAAAATAATAAAAATATAAATTTAAGATATTTAAAAAAAATATAAGATTCTACAGGAAAAACAAAATGAATTATATTAAAAAATATCATAGTAAATATAAAAAGCATAGTATTTCTTAATCATTTAGGAAATTTTTTGTTAGGTAATAATGGCAATAAAGAGCTTTTTACTATATCAGAACTTCCACTTTCAGTAGCACTATTTACATTTATTGAAAAACCTAAAGGTGTTACTTTTGCTATACATCGAATAATAGTATACAAACTTATTACCAATAAGGTACCACCTGTTACATTGAAAATTTTTTTATTTTTAGTTAATTCTAAAATTATTTCCTTTTTTGTTTCTTCATTTAAATTTTTAAAATTAGGAAGTTCCAAAATAGTATCTACGCTCTTAGCATATGCTTTAGTAATTTGAGAATATAACAAAGCAGCACCTACACCAACACTACCATTTATCCCTATATTAGTAATAACATTTTCATTATTAGATAATCATTTAGAAGTTTCCTTTAATAATTCAAATGTATCTTTTACATTTATACTTAGCCATTCTCCATCTAATTTAATATAAGTATTTTCCATATTATCTTCATTTTTAATGATATATTTATTACGAAATTTATTAAATAGAGGATTTATATTATTAATTAAATTAGATAATTCTGTTTTATTCATATCTAAATTAAAATGTCCTTTTAAATCAAATTTATTAGAAGAACTTAATTCAATTAAATCTTTATTAAATTTATCATTAGTATTTCTTAATTTATTTATTCATTTCTCTTCTAATAAATCAACTTGATTTTTTAAATAGGGTTCATTAGTTTTAAAAAAATGATCATATGGTCTTAATAGATTAGTTATATTTTTTTCATTTTTTAGATTTGAGTACATTTTATTATATTCACTTAAATTTCTTAATGTGTCCAAATCTTTCTGCAATATAGACACTTCTGTAGTACTTAATTTAACATGATAGGGTAAAGTTCCACTAATCAAAAAAATAAAATCAGATATTTCACATTTGTGGCTAACACCACTAGATAATAATAAAAAAGTATTAAGTAATGAAATAGAAAATGGATTTAAAGGTACAATACCTAAAGGAGGTCAGTATCCTCCTATTTCTACACTAGGTACTATACTAGAGTGGAAGTAAGCTCAAAATACAGATAAAAAAGCAAAAACTTCACTAATTACAAAAAGTATAAATCCTATCATTAAACCATTTTTTACTTCTTTTGTATGATTTCCTAATAAACTTCCCTCTGTATTTACATCTCCTAATCAAAAGTACATTACTGATGATGTTAAAATAAAACCTAAAAATAATAATCATCCACCATTATTAAAACCATGCATATATAAAACAGCTCCTATTGCCATAAAAAATAAAGTTCAACTTATTAAAAAAGGCCAAGGAGATTGGTCAACAAGATGATAAGTATGAGACTGAAATTTATTTTTATTTTGAATTAATTGTAAATTTGTCATAAAATTTTGTTTTTACTCACTAATGTGGTGTTGACATCAAGATGTAATTTTTTATTTAAGCTAGAAATAATTTATAAATTTGTTGCTAAATTAAAAACTCACTCACTTACTTACATTAGTGATAGTAAGCCTTAGCAAAAGAGAAAAATTAAATCCCTCTCTTGCTGTAGCAGCTAGCTACCGCCGACCGCCTAGCAAACGCATAGCAAATGCCTCCCCTACCCCTGCTAAAGCAGGGGAGGGGAGCGGTGCCTAGCAAATGCCTAGCGAACGCAACACTGCATATTTTTATAAAAATATTTAGCCATTTATCTAATATTTTAATATATTTATATAAAAATAAAATAAAAAGAAAAATAATTTTTTTAATTAAATTTAAACATAAAAATGTTCATAGTTGATTGCTTAATATAGTATATAACACAGTATTAATTGTGCTATATTTTTATTCTCTTTTATTAATTTATTATAAATATATAATTAATATTATTATAATATAATGAGAGTATAATGTATAAATTTGAAATGATAATTAGTAAATTAAGTAAAATATAAAAACTATAAAAATTAATCACAATTATCATCTCAAATATTTATAGGTTTAATAGTACTTTCGTATAAATTTTTATCTTTAAATCTTTTAAAAAAAACAAATTTTGTGTTGGTAATTCAATCCTAAAAAAAAAATTGTTGTACAAGAATAAATAAATAATTAGGTTGTTTTTATCTTGCCTTCGTCACTGCTGGCAAATATTTTAATTAAATATTTTAGTTTTAATTTATTATAGTCTAAGTAGCATTATTTACTCACTTTTACATTTGCTTTACCTTAGTTAGAGTTAGTAAATGTGTTCGCTAAGGCTTGCCTAACTTTAGTTTACTTTAACTAGCTTATTAAGCATTTGCTAAATAAGCTAGAGTAAGTGTTATAAACAGTATGTTTAAAAGAATAATTGTGAGCAGTAAAAGTTTTAAGGGGTAAAAGTTTCAATTAATTTTTTTTTAATAAAATTTATTATGAATATAATAATAAGAATGCTACCATTAAAGCGAATAACCCTGTAGCTTCTGCTAAAGCGAAACCTAAGATAGCATAAGTAAATAATTGTCCTCTAATTTGAGGATTTCTTGCTGTAGATGATATTAAAGAAGAAAAAATTACACCAATACCTACTCCGGCTCCGATTAAACCTGAACATGCTATACCTGCTCCTATATATTTTGCTGCTGCTAACATAAGAAAAAAAAATTATTAAAAAATAATCTAATATTATATTTATAAATAGCGTCTAACATCCTAAAAAATATTATTATACAACTTTAACTATTCTCTAGCTTAGGAAATTAAACTTAGTTGTTATGTTGCTAAAGCAAAAAAGTTAAAGCACTCCCGCTAATGCGATAACTTTAATTTTGGAGTATGTGTGTATAAAAATATTAAAACAAAAATAAAATTAATAAAATAAATAATTAAGACTCTTTTATCACTATCTCATAATAATTTATATTAATAAAATTCTAATTTTACTTATTAATTCCTAAGCTAAAGCTGGGCTGCTTCCCTACAATTTATGTAAAAAAAAGCGCTGCTTTAGCAGCCGCCGAAGGCTCGCTCCCTGCTTTAGCAGCCCCAGCTTTAGCAGCCCCAGCTTTAGCAGCCCTCGCTTTTCCTGCTTTATTTTAGTTATGGCTTGCTCCTTTGCTTTAGCAATGAGCTGCTACGCAGGGGTGCGAGAAAAAAACAAAAAACACAAAAAAGTGTAATACTTCTCCGCAGCTCCGCAGGAAAAACCTATAAGCTCCTAAAATCAATGTCCTTATATACTACTTATCTTTATTATTATCTAAACTAGCCTCATTATTATTATCAAAATCTTTATTATTTAATTTATAATTTTTTTAATAAAATCATTTAATTCATTATTATTTCGCTCGCTGCGCGAGCGCCTGCTTTAATTTTTTTCTTTCTATTTTTTTAATTTTCTTGATTAATAGCTTTATTTTTATTAACTTCATTTTTTCCCCCTTCCGCCTTCGGCGACCGCCGTCCCCTGCTTTAGCTAGGGGTTGCTAAAGCAAGAGGGAGTATCAACTATTTTCTTTAATTTTAAAATATCTAATTTTAAATTATTTCGCTCGCTGCGCGAGCGCCAGCTTTTTTTTAAGTTCTTCAATGATTTTATCCTCTTTAACATTTGATCTAATTAATTCTTCTGTTTCAATAATATTTTTTTAATATAAAGATAATATGTCATTAAGAGGGTCTTAAATTTAAATTTTTTCTTTTCCTGCTTTAGCAGCTCCCTCTTGCTTATGCAATTCTCGCCCCCCCTGCCTGCTTTAGCTGCTTTAGATGCTTTTGCTGCTGCTTTAGCAGTGGAGTAATGCTGGCGCAGCGCTTCAAAAATATAATTTCTTAATATTAAAATTAAATTTATAGAACTTAGAGAATAATTTTTAATATATTGCAATTTTTTATACAAATAAATTTTCTTATTTTTCTCGCACTTGCTAAAGCAGCAGCGAGAGCGAGCGCAGCGACAAATATTTTTTTGTTTTTATTTAAAAATTAAAACTCATCATTTAAAACAGAATCTATTTTTTTATTAATATCTTTTTTAACTATAAAAATAATATTTTGTATTTTATATATTTCTTTATATAATTTGAAATCTATTTTATTACTAGTAAATACCTAATCACTAAAACAAAGATGTAATATTTGAACAGATTCATTGAGATTTGTAACATAAAGAAAATTACTTAAATTTTCTTCTCCCTCTCGCTTCTCGTTTGCGCAGCACCCTCCCCTTTTGCTCCCTCCCGCCCGCTTGCTGTAGCCCCGTTCGCTCCTTTGCTTTAGCAAGGAAATCGAGGGTGCGACAGCTAAAGCAAGGGAGAAAATAATATAAATATTAACTCTTAACTGCTTAATATTAATAGAATTATTTAAAGTTATTACTTTTATAATCGAAGGTATTAAACTTTTAAATTGAAAACCACTCTTTCTAAATCTAAAACCTTCTTTAACATTATTATCTTTTTTAGATGAAACATAATAAATTTCCATAGTCCCGCCATCTTTAATTCAAGAATAATTATTTTTTAAATTGTGTTTGTGTATTGTGTATTATTTTTTCACCCTTGCTTTCTTAGGCAAGCGACCCCGCAGCTAAAGCAGGGGAGGGATAATCAATTTCAATTATTGTTTTCTGCCTGGTGCGCGAGCGCTCGCGCAGCGAGAGCGAGGCAAGGAATTATTTTTTAAATCTGAAACTACTAATCTTAAAGAATAAAATAAATCCATCTCAAATTTGTTACCTGTTCTCTGAGAACTCAAATGACTATTATTTAAAGAAAATATTAAATATTTAATCTTATTAATATCTATAATTTGATTAAACTTTACACCTTTAACTCCTAACAATTTATTTAAATTTTTATAATCTTTTGTTAAACTAATATCATAATTTTTTTTTTCTTTTAATTCATTAGTATCATTATTACTGTGCTGTTCTTCTTTTACAAATCTAGATATATTATTTAAAGAGTCACTAAGATTCTTTCTTAAAGATAAATCACTTAAATACTTAAAATTAACCAGATCTTTACGCATTATAATTCTATTAATAAAATTAGTTATTGTTATTTTCCGCTCCGCGATCGCTCCGCGTTTTTTTATATTTCAAGCACCCTCCCGCTGCTTTAGCACCCTGCTTTAGCACCCTGCTTTAGCAGCAAATGCGAAAGGGTGGGCGCGAAAGGTGTAAAAAGAGTTTTTATAATATTATTTAGTTAAGCTGAAACACTCACTCACCAATCACAATCACCAATCACCAATCTCCATTCAACAATCACCAAAGGTGGAGGAGGGACTATCAAATCCACACTAAATAAGTAGTGTTACTCTTAAACACTCGCTGCTGCTTTAGCAAGAAAGGTGATTGTCTGCACTGCTACGCACTACTACATCATCCTTTCTACCTAGACACAGTGCTGCTTAAAACTAAGAAGGTAAGCTTTTTACCTCCGCTTTTTGTTTTTTTTATGTTTTAACTAAACTTTTTAAATTAAATAAAAAGATACTTTTTTAATATTAATATAAGTAAAATCTCTCGCTCCCTGCTTTAGCACCCCTCGCTCTAAGCAACAGCTAAAGCAGGAATGGGAGGGGCGCGAAAACTTATTTTTAATTAAACATTTTATAATTTATTTAATTATTTATATTACAACCTCCCTGCGCTAACGATTGCTACTCAAACTCAATCTAACTATAAATACCCTCGCTCACCACCCCATAAGGGAAAGGGCGCTTGTATTAAAATATTAATCGTTTGAGGCCTTTAAATGTGATTATATAAGATTAATTTTCTATAGTTAACACGCTTTTACCTCCTTTATTTTTCAATGTTTTATACATCTTCTGCTCCCTCAGCTAAAGCAGGAAGAGGGATAGTAGCCCTTCCTTAGATATTTTTTAAAAAATTAAATAGAAGGAGAGATAGTTCAGTAATGATTAAATTAATTATAATATAGTAAACCTTGCTATGATATGTGCTGATGTACTTTAAAAAAAATAATAATTGCCTACATATAGCTGGTAAGTATTGGTGAATAGAAAAGGAGCGCTACCTTCTTCCTTAAATGAAGGTGGTGTGTACAATGCAACCTACACAATTAACTGAAAAAATAGCTACTGCTAAAGCAAAACTGTTGAACAAAGCTTATATTTAAAATTAAAAAAAAAAGGGATATTAGGACCAGCTAATTCCATATTGCGGGGCTCTTCACATTAGTGAGGGAGCGCTCGCTCTCGCTGCTGTTTTAGCAAGTGCGAGATAATTAAGGAAAAAAAAAAATTTTTTAGGCTTATCGATAAATAGTGCTAGCGCAGTGAATAATTGTTTTGCTTAATCATTTTTTTAGTATAAAACTATAATATTTATAAAAATAGAAGCGATACTAATAAAAAATATTAAAGAAAAACTTAGTATTAGATAATATTTTTTAAATTTTAATCTTAGCCTTAAAAAAAAAGCTAATTTAGGAAACCTTTCTTTTAAATTAAAGTATTTTATGATCTCATTTCCTTGCTAAAGCAAAGCGCTGACAAAATATTAGATAAAATAATACATATTAATGTTAACACTATTAGATGGTATAAAGCAGATAATTTTAATAAACTTAATGAATTTAGATAATCATAAAAAGAGTTTAAGAAAGAGTCTGAGTTAAAATTAGAAACTAGATTACTTTTACCACTTAAAGCTTCAACTATTCTGTTAACAGCTTCTCCTCCCTGCTTTAGCACCCCTGCTTTAGCACCTCTCGCTCTAAGCGAAAGCTAAAGCAGGAATGGGGCGGGGATCCCCTCGCTATAAGCGACAGCTAAAGCAGGAATGGGTCCCCTACCCCTCCCCCAGCTAAAGCAGCCAGCCCCTTTGGGGAGGGGAAGGGGTAGGGGAGGGGAGGGGAAGAATATTCTAGATCAGAACCCCTCGATTCCAAACTCCCTTCAGCACCTCATTCAAAAAAGTTACATATAATCATATTAATGATAAGGCAAATTTTTATTACACTAAAATATATAAAAACATAAAACATAAAACATAAAACGTAAAACATATTAAATAAATAAATAATATTAGTGATAATAAAAAGCACTCTCCCCTTCCCCTCCCCTGCTAAAGCAGGGGGGGAAGGGGAGGGGAGTGGACTCCAACCTTAACCAACGATTAACTTGCTTAAAGGAATAAGGTAAGTGAGGGGCTAGCACACTAAACTTATTTGAGATTATGAATCTCACCTTCTAAGTTAAAGAAAATTTAAATTAAGGTTAGTTATACAACTTAAATTAGCCAAGAAAGAATTATATCTCTCTCTAATAAAGTGATCTCCAAATTAAAAAAGGGGCTCTTATCCCCCCCCCCATCGCAAAGCGAGGGACCCCTTTTTTTTTTTGCTAAAGCAGGGCTGCTAAAGCAGGGGAGCTAAAGCAGGGAGAGACTAAGTAACTAAATCTTTACTTTTTAATATTTTATTAATATGAAAATAAGATTAGACTTAAAATTTAATTTAGTATTAACATTAATTTATTAGTATAATTATATTATTTAGATATTTTCATTTTTTCCCTCCCTCGCTCTAAGCGACAGCTAAAGCAGGAACGCTCCGTACGGATTGCATAAGCAAGAGGGAACGGTAAACTTAAAAATATAATACTGTTATAATTTAATAGGGGTTTAATTTTATTTTTTTTTTGATATAGTTTCTGCATTAGATAATTTAATGGCTCCTGAACCTAATTCTAAAACAAAACCTATTGTTATAATAATAAAAAATATAATTGCAATAGTAAAACCAAAAGTACTAATATGGTATAGTGTAACAGAAACAGGCATTAGCAGTAAAATTTCAAGATCAAAAACTAAAAAAAGTAAACCTACAATATAAAAATGAATTTGAAAAGTAGATCTAGTTTGACCCTCTATACTTAAAAATCCACATTCATAAGGTGATACTTTAGATTCATCAGGTTTGTGAAAAGATAAAAAAAAATTTAAAACTAAAAAAACAATAGAAAGTAAAGGCACCAGAATAAATAAAAACAATAAATTATTCATTAAATGTAAAATAGAGATAAAGATAATAATTGTGTAATATTTAAAATTAAAGAAGGTTTAAAAATAAATAATAATATAGATAATGTTAAAGTAGATATTAAAAAACTATGGATATTACTTAATTTTTCTAATGAATTATTTTCTCTCGCTGCTGCTTTAGCAAGAGCACTAGAGACTGCGACTCTTGCTTTAGCTCCCGTGCTTATAAAAAATGTTTTGATTATTTTTAAGTAATATGAAGCACTTATTACACTTACAAATATAGCTATAAAAGATATAAAATTATATCCGTTTTGAACTGCGGAATATAAAACAAATTGTTTTGAAAAAAAACCTATTAATGGAGGTATACCCGCCATAGAGAATAAACATATAGTAAAACTTAAAATTATTAAAGGATTTAAATAAAATTGACCTTTAAATTCAGATATATATCTTATATCTTTAATAGATGTATTTTGATCTTTATTAATAGATTGATTTATCATATAACTTAAACCTATAATTATTAAAAATATATTTAAATTAGTAATAATGTATTGTATTATATAAAAGATAAATGAATCTATAGACTGTTCAGTATTTATACCTAAAGCTAATAAAATAAATCCTATATGAGATATCGTACTATAAGCTAATAATCTTTTAATTCTATTTTGAGCTAAACCTACAACACTACCAATTATTAAAGATAATAATGAAGTAATAAGTAATAAATTTTTAGTAATAGTATCAATATTAAAATTAAATAAATTTAAATTTCCAAATAAACTTAATTGATCTATAAGATCTATATGTATATGTAATTCTAATAATAATATTAAAATTGATATTTTTGGTATTATAGTTAATCAGATAGTTACTATTGTTGGACTATCATCATATACATCAGGCGACCAATTGTGAAAAGGTGCTGCTGAAATTTTAAATAAAAATCCTACAAAAATAAAAATAATACCTAAAAAAATTGATCCATTATACTCTCTTGCTAAAGCAGCCGTCACAAAGTGAGAGAGCTCACTCACAAAGTGAAAGGGAGCGACCGTGCTTGAAATAAAAGAATAAAAAATTTGTACTAAATTATCATTAATTTCTAAAGAAAATACAGATAATAAACTATAAATTGATTCAAAATTAGTAATTCCTGTATAAGCATAAATTAAACCTGCTCCAAATAAAATTAAACAAGAAGAAAGTCCTCCTAATAAAAAATATTTTAAACCTGCATTTGTTGATAATTCTGAATCTTTATATAATGTAGATAAAACATATAAAGAAAAAGATTGTAGCTCTATACTTAAATACATTGATATTAAATCTGAACAAGATATTAATAATGATGCACCTAATGTACAAAATAAAACTAATATAGAATAATTTATAGAAAAACTTATATAATTATTATTATTTAGTATAGAATAATTTATAGTTTTACTAATATTTAAATTTTTATTAGATCTTTCTATTAGTAAACCGTGTACTAATGAATATAAGGAAGAAATATTTTTCTTGCTGTAGCTGCTAGCATCTGAGGCTGTTGTTTTTAAAGAAACATTATTTGCTAAATTATAGGTAATATTGTTAACCCCAACCCAATTTGCGCCCATATCTCCACTTGCTTTTCCTTCCGTCCCATTACCGTAGGTGGAGGAAAGGGAAAAGGGGCTGCTAAAGCTGTCGCTGCTCGCGCTGCGAGAGAAGGATGCGATAGAGTGAGAATCTATATTATTGTTATATTTTGTATTTATAACTTCTATTATAAATTCTTTTTGTATTGGTCATGATATTAATATTGTAGAACCTATAAATAATAAAAATATTTCTATTACTTGACTTATCAAATTAATGTGGAATAATCCATTATATATTCCTATCCCTGTTACTATATCTATATTTAATAATATATTGAAACTTAGTAATGCAGAAAATAGTAGAATTATAGCAGATATTCTATAATAAAAATCTTTTAGTAATAAATCCTTAAGTAAGGCTTTACTAAGTAATAATATAATTAAAGTTAAAAAAATCATTCTTTTAATTTATTTATTATATTTAGTATCTTTCTTGCTTAAGCTATTCACAGGCAATCGCTCACTTATCTTTTTTTCGCATTTACAATTCTAGTTCAATTTTAACCTTCCTCCTACACTACCTTGTTAATTTTCCCTGCTCCTCCCCTCCGCTCTCGCTGCTGATTTAGCCAGAGCAGCGAACGGGTTGCGGAGCAAGGGGGGGGGGAGGGATAATTAGTTGCTAAGGCAAAAAAGTGGGTGGGTATTGCGAAAGTGTATTTTGTAAGTTAAAAAATAGTGGGTCGCCTGCTTTAGCTGTCGCTGCTCTTGCTAAAGCAGCAGCGAGAGATGGTAAATAAAAGCAAGTATAACTTTAGCTCAGCCTAGCTTACATTTTAACACCCTCCCGCTAATGAGATAAGTGAAAGGGCGCTATGCAACTAGTGAATGTGAGCAAGGAGGTAAAAAAATAAATTTTATAAAAAATCATTTATTAAAAATAAAAATACTCGCCATCCCCCCCCCCCCGCTTTGCGCTCGCTCCCTCCCCGCTAAAGCAGGCAGCAGCGCGTCCAAAAGGGGGGAAAGCGACGGGCTGCTTTAGCAGGGAGCAACTAAATTTAATATTTTATTTAAATTTAGTAAAGCAAAAAAATAGCAGTCGCAGGGCTACTGTAGCAGATATTATATAAAATCTTTTATTTAATAATCTTTAAGTAAGGCTTTACTAAGTAATAATATAATCAAAGTTAAGAAAATCATTGTCATTCATTTATAAAAAATAATTAAAAGAGAGTAAAATATTGATTATAGTTAAAAGAAATAACACTTTCTTAGCCTCGCTACGCGAAGGAGGAGTCATCAGTTTAAATCTGATTAATCAAATATTTTTCTAATAATAGTAACTAACATCATTTTAGTATTATTTAGTTAGAAGAATAACTATTATAAACCTTATAACTTATTGATTTATAAATTTAAAAAATCTCTAGTTTGCGGTTTTTTATTGCAAAATAATAAATAATTTGTGCCGTATATACTCTATTTTTTATAATAATAATAAATACAAAATACAAAACAAAAAAATATAGTGCTAACTTAAACTATTGCTCTCGCTCACCCTTGCTTTAGCAACCCCTGCTTTAGCTGCTCTGCAACCCGCCCCTAGCTTTAGCTTTAGCAGGTCACGTTCCCCTACTTTAGCTGCTAAAGCAGGGAGCGCTTTTTTTTAAATAAATGCCTCGCTGCGCGCTTGCAATTCATACTACACTCTTGCTTTTCATATCCAAAGCTTATGCCTTTTATTTGGCTTACCGCAGTAACTTGCTTTAAACCACTCACTAGGCTTTTAATTTTAAATATAAGTAATAGTTAGAAAATAAAATAAAGCCAAAAGATAAAAATTAAATCTAGTGATGTTACTATAATGCTATAAAAAAAGTTAAAATTATAAGAGTTCTTCCCTCGCTCACTCTTGCTTAAGCAACCGCTCACTTTCGCATTATTGCCTTAGCCTAGCATCGTTCTCACTCGTTTATTCGCGTCCTCCCCTTGCTTTAGCAACCCATTCGCTGCTAAAGCAGCGAGGGGTGCTAAAGCAGGGGTGCTAAAGCAGGAGGCGAGGGTGTCTCGCACAGCTGCTAAAGCAGAGCGGCCAAAAGGTAAGAGTGATGTAGCCTTAGCAAGAAAGGTGAGCGCTCAAAAAAAAAAAGAAGTACTTAATATTTATATATTTGTAAGAAATGATTAATCATTCTGCCTTTTATATTAATTTAAATAATAAGGTCAAATTTTCTAGGTTAAACCTGCTATCCTAAATTTATAAAATTTTTATATTAAATTTAGTTTTTAATCTCTGCTTGCTGTTACTAATTTATAATTACAGTTATTAATTAAAAACTATGTAAAATTTTTTTGCTTCCTTCGCAAAGCGAGGAGCCTTGTTTTTTTTTCCAGCCCAAATTAATTTGTAAAGCAACTCTCTTAACTTAATGTGAATGGTATTTTTTATATAAGTGATTTATTGCAATTTATTAAAGCACTCTAACTCCCTTAAATTGGCAAGCGCGGAGCGAGAGTGAGTTTCCTAAACAAAAACAGTAGATGTTGTTATAATCAACAACTAATAGAATACCAAATCTCACTCGTTTATTCGCGTCCTCCCCTTGCTTTAGCAACCCAATCGCAGCTAAAGCAGCGAGGGGTGCTAAAGCAGGGGTGCTAAAGCAGGAGGCGAGGGTGTCTCGCGCAGCTGCTAAAGCAGAGTAGCACAGCGCGCAAAGCGAGAACGGCTGCTTAAGCTTAATAAAGAAGCAATAAATCTAAAAATACTTTTCACTAATTTAAAATAAATAAATAAAACCTTCACTAGCTAAAGCAACGCTCACTTTATGTTTATAATTGGTGATTGTAAAAAAAAAGCTAACTATAAATTAAAAATAGGCTCCTAATAAAAGGCAAAAGTCACTAAAAAAAAATTTAAAAATTAAATTTCTTTCCCCTCCCCTTGCTTTAGCAGGGGAGGGAAAAGTATTTTTTTTTTTTTCTCTTTTGCTCCCTGCTGCTTTAGCAGCTAAAGCAGGCACCCTCGCTTTGCTCCCCATTCCCCTTATGATCGCAAAGCGATCGCAAAGCGATCGCAAAGCGATCGCAAAGCGATCGCAAAGCGATCGCAAAGCGATCGCAAAGCGATCGCAAAGCGAGGGTGGGGTGCTAAAGCAGGGTCGCTTGCCTAAGCCAGCGAGGGAGCGAGGGAGCAAGAGATAGTAAAAGTGTAAGCAAGCATGTAAGAGATATGTAAAATAATAGTTATAATAATAACTTATAGCCTTTGGCCTTAATATTAAACTTTTTACAACTTTTTATTATATATTATCTTATTTTATTTAAAAATTTAATGTATTTATAAAGCTGTGCTTACATTTTATTTGCTTTATCTTAATAAAATTTAATGGAGTCAATTATTAAATAAAAATTAAAATTAGTTAAAATATTTTAAAAGTTAAAATTAATAGAAATATTAAAAAAAGTTAAACGTAGGCATATAAAATTTTTATTTTTTTTTTATTTTTATAAACAATGACAACTATTTTAATAAATATATTAGCTTTTGCTACATTATTATCAGGTGTTTTTTCAATTACTTCTAAAAATCCAGTTATTTCAGTAATTTTTTTAATTGCTACTTTTGTACTATCTGCAGGTTATCTAATTTTAATTGGAATTAATTTTGTAGGAATTTCTTATATAATTGTATACGTAGGTGCTATAGCCGTACTATTTTTATTTGTTATTATGATGATCAATATCAAACTTACAGATATTTTAGAAACTGGTAGTCAGTATACTAAAACTTTACCTTTAGCATTAGCTGTAGGTTCATTATTTATATTTATAATTTTTTCTATAATCAAATTTAATTTTAATAATGTACCGGTTTTATCTATGTTTTTAGATAAAATTACTTATTTAAATGAAATGTTTTCAGAATCATATATTATTAAAATGAATTTAATTAATTCAATTGTAAATAACATTTTTTATTCTTCATCTTCAGATTCTTTAATTACAATTTTTCAACAAATTGAAGTATTAGGTCATAGTTTATATACTTACGGAGCTGTATTATTAATAACTTTAAGTATTATATTATTATTAGCAATGTTTGCAACTATTATAATTTCAATTTCTAATAAAGATTAATAATTAATATTAAAAACATTTTTTATTATTTTTATTAAATTTTTATTTTTAAATATAAATCACTGCTAATTAATTAACTTTATTTTTTTTTTTTTCTCACTTTAACTTAAACTCGCTGTTGTTTACTTAAACTTTAACTTTCACCTACTATTGTTATTGCTTAACACTTGCTAATGCAACACACACCTTAAGTTATAGTGGGGCAGAATAAGCTGGGCGAGAACGGTGGTAGTAGTTAAATCGAGGCTGGTGTTGGTTAAGCATAATAGTTGCTTAGGAATATTTAAAAAAAACGACTAAGCCAAGGTCCAAATGCTAAGGCAAGTATTGCCTTAAAAAAATGAGTATACCCACTTACTCGTTAAAGCGACTATATATTAAGTTTTGGTTAAATAGAGTTGCTTGCTTTTACTCATTCTCGCTCCTGCTTTAGCTGCTCCCTATCACATTCACCCACCCCCGCCCCCTCCTCTCCAGCTCCCCCCCCTGCTAAAGCAGGGTCGCTACCCTTGCTCCGCAACCCTTTCGCTCCCACCCCTCTTGCTTATGCAATCTGCTACCCTCGCTTCAGCTAAAGCAGGAAAGGGAGAGGGGGGGTGCTAAAGCAGGGGACGGCGACATATACATATTCGCATTAGTCGCATTAGCGATAGTATAAGCAACTAAGCAAGAGTGAGTTGCCTAAACAAGAGAGTGAGCAAGCGATAGAAAAAATAAAAAATTTTAAATTAAAAATGAAATATTAAAAGTAATAATAAATTAAAAAGTTATCTTAAAATAATAGATATTATAAATTATAATTATATAAATGTCTCAAGAATTTATTTTTTCCCCTTTAGCTCAATTTGAAGTATTAAGTTTAATTGGATTTAATGCCCCAATATTAAATTATTTTAATTTAAGTTTAACAAACTTAGGTTTTTATACAATTTTAGTGTTGTGTACTATTATAGGATTACATGCATATGGAGATAATGAAGTAAAATTAATACCAAATAAATGGTCTATAGCCTTCGAATCCTCATTTCAAAGTTTAGGAACAATGGTTAAAGATCAAATAGGATCATTAAATGAAATATATTTACCATTTATTTATTCTATATTTTTTTTTGTATTAGTTGGTAATTTAATATCTAATGTACCTTATTCATTTGCTGTAAATGCAAGTGCAGTTGTAACATTAGGTTTATCTGTAACTATTTTTATGGGTGTTACAATTTTATCTTTATCTAAACACAAATTAAAATTTTTTTCTTATTTTATACCTTCAGGAACACCTTTAGCTCTTGTACCTTTAATTGTTTTAATTGAAATAGTTAGTTATTTTGCTAGAGCCGTATCTCTAGGAGTTCGATTATTTGCCAACCTTACAGCTGGACATACTTTATTAAAAATTTTATCTACATTTTTATATAAATTATTTTCAAGTAGTGTAATAGTTGCTGTATTAACTTTAATTCCTTTTGCTATATTCCTTGGTTTAATTGGTTTAGAAATTGCAGTTTCGTTAATTCAAGCTTTTGTTTTAACATTATTAACATGTTCATATCTTAAAGATGCAATAGATTTACACTAATTATAATTTTAATCAATAATATATTTTACCCCCCCCCGCTCCGCGGCTCACATTAGTGATAGCAACCCACACAGTCGCTTGCCTTAGCAAGCGAGAGATTTATATAGGTAAATAATAATTTACAAGTTTGCTTAATGAATTAATAGTTTTATTTATTTAGATTTTTTATCTTTTATAGAGTTTATTCTCTGTTTATTATCTGATTTATATATTTTGATATTATTTTATTGTATTATTAATGACTTTAGTTATCGCTATCGCCGACCTACCCCATAAGGGGAAAGGAGTAGCGCAGCTGCTAAAGCAGAGAGGGGCTGCTAAAGCTGGTAGTATATAGGAAATTTTTTTGTGTCTATTTTGTTGATGTCTGGAACAATTCACTTATTTTTTGAATATTTTTTAAATTAATTTTTACATTTTTTTCTTGAATTTTGGATTTTTTTTTTTAAAACAGAGAATTTTTTTTTTTTGAGTTAATTAAACAGAATCTTTTTATCTTAATTTTTACATAAAAATATAGTCATTGATTCATATTTTCTATTTTAAGTATATAAATTTAAAAATTATTTATGGATGATAGTCAAAAAGGATGATAACTTTATCATTATTCTTTAAAAGAAGAAATTATTAATAATTGCTAATTTTTATATTTTTAGGTAACATGAGATTACCTTCGCGTGGTGTTACTGTTTAAACTAAAATATCAATAATAAACCTGTTCTCTAAAATACTTCCTATTTAATTTTATTTCTGCTAATATATAATAAAAATTAATAAATAATCTAATATTAATAATACTTTTTTTTTTTTTAATAATGAACAAAAACACAATAACAAGAATTTTTCAAGGTCTAACCTTAGCATCCTTTTCAATGGCTACCTTCAATACGATTAATGGTTTAAAAAATACAAAAAATACTGGTGCTACTAATTAAGCTTTAAATACTAATACTAATGTTTTGAATGAGTTAAAAAATTCATTCAAAGATCTTTCTAATCAACAAAATCAATCACAACAAAGAATTGAAGAGAAATTAGATTTATTACATAAAAATAATAATCAAGAACATTTAGAATCAATAGAAAAACTAAGTAATGGTTTAAAAGAAAAGGTTGAAGTTTATCAAGAACTTTCAAATCGTTTTAATAAGCCAGGACATTTAGATAATTTAACTCTCCCCTCGCTTCAGCTAAAGCAGGACAGGGGAAATAAAGTTTTTTCTGGATTAGGAAAAGTTAAAAAAACTTATAATTATAAAGATTTAATTAAATGAAGTAACAAACATGAAAGTGTGGATCATTCTTCAATTAAAAATGAAGATTCTTATTATAAAGAAGCTTCAGTACAAACATTTGATAATAGTTCAACAGTTGATGGTAAAGTTTTAGATAATTCTAATTTAAAACCTATAAAAACTGATAATCTTATATTAAAATATGGATGTGGAACTGAAGAAGCATCATTTAATTCTCCAACATCATCTCCCCTTCCCCTCCCTCGCTTTGCGATCAAAGGGGTAGGGGAGGGGGAAGGTTCAATTACACCTAAAGCTAATAAGGTTATTGAAGTTAATTCAAATGATAGCCCAATGTCGCCTACAAGTATGTGAGAAAATTTTGATTAATTTTAATCAAGTTTATTATTTCTTACAAACAACTTTTAATACAAATTTTACTCCTTAATATTACCCCTTATCAATTAAATATATAAACATTAAGTCTAATTAAATATTTTTACTTTTTATGGACTAATAACCTATAAACAAACTAAATTATTTTAATATTAATTAAACCACAATTTAACAATTATAACTATTAACAAAAAATCACTACTATATATATATATATCCCGGGGGGGGGGGGGGGAGGAAGGGGTAGAGTAGAAACACTAGTAATATTTAAGTTTTCTAATTCATACATTTCTTGACTAAATTTATCAATAATTTGATATAATGCTACAATATCATTTTTCATATACTTTAATAGTTCATCTTTCAAAATCCAAATTTTATCTTTAAATTCAACTTCAATTTTTTTATACTCTAAATCAGAAATATTACCATCCCCCGCCCCATTCGCAAAGCGAGGGGGAGGGGAAAATGATTTATCAGGAATTTTACCTTCATAATTAATATTATCTGTTCTCATGAATGTATAAGGGAAATATAGCTTTTTCGTCGTTATATCATTCGCTTTAATAAGATTTCTAATACTTAATGGTTGTATTTTATAACTATCTTTAATTACAATATTCTTAGCTTTATTCTTATTATCTTTATCTTTAGTATATAATGACACTTTAATTGATAAAGGTTTACCATCTTTAAATTGTACCTTAGTTTTTGTGTAATTTTCAAATAATATTTTTAATATAAATACAGCATCAAACCCTCCTAAATTATGTGCATACCAAGTATAATTATTATGCTCTCGCTCCTTGCTAAAGCAGAGGTGCGATAACATATTATCAAAACAATTTTTAAACATACTCTATCTTGCTTATGCAATCCGCGCTTGATTTATAATTAGTAATAATATAATCTTTATATTCATTTTCAATTTTTCAACCACTTGCCCGCCCGCCCGCCTTGCTAAGGCGGGCGAGCGAGATACAGGTATAAATTTATTGTTTATATCTAATGCAGTTTCAATATCAAATGTTCCAAATTTAGTATCTCTGCTTTAGCAGCTGCGCGACTAAATCAATTTTTAAAGGTTCAACTAGTTTACTATTTATTTTACTATCAATATAAATAATTTTATTATTTTCGTATTTAATAGTAGTATTATTAATTGTTCTTAGAAATGCATTATCACCTATAGTTTTATCAGTAAATCTAAAATATTTTCGATCTTTTTTATATACTATACCTTCAATGCCTTTACATTTTTTAATACTCGTGTTATGAATTAATATTTTACTATTTTTATATTGATACAAGGAACCAATAATACCAGAACTCTCAGTGTTTTTTTTTTTCAATACATAAGCCGCCCCAGCTTTAGCTGCTAAAGCAGGGGAGGAAAATTTTCTAAATCTTTTATTATATTACTATAAGGTAAACTGTTAAATAATGCTTTAATTTTTGTATTATTTAATTTAAGTAATTCTTTTTTATTAATAGATTTATTTTTTTTTGCTTCGCATTCTATTTTAGATAATAATAATTTATTAGCTAAGTTTTTAACTTTAAAGTTAAAAGATACAGGTCTTAATAAGAAGACTATTAACCTCATACCTGATTCTAAATCATTATTATTTTCAGCAACCTCTATTTCACCACTATTAAGTAAAACACTATTAACAAATATATTACCCTCTATTCTAGTAATAACTGCATTAATGTCTGTTTCACTAATTATTAAGAAATGTTTACCTCCCCTTGCTTTAGCAACCCATTCCCCTTATGTACGCAAAGCGATCGCAAAGCGATCGCAAAGCGATCACAAAGCGAGGGAGGGGTGCTAAAGCAGGGGTGCTAAAGCAGTGAGATATTCTTCATTTAAAATATCCCGTCCGATAACAGCTATATCATATGTTTAACCTGCTATTAATTCCTCGTTAATAATTTGTCTTATTCTAGAATGTCAATCACAAATATCTTCAAATTTTCTGTATTCAGAAGGACTCGGATATAATTTAGCAGCACCAAATTGAAATTTTGATTCTTCTTTACCTTTAAGTAAGCCTTGATAAGGATTAATTTTAATTATTCCCGATTTATATTTAACAATAACTTTTAAACTCATAATAGGAATATCCCGCCTGCTTTAGCAGCTGCCATATCAGTTGAATAAAACATATTATTATTTAAAATAAAACAATTTCTATTACCTTTATTTTTTGTTAAAGGAGTTAATAAATTACTACCTATTTCTATATTATTTCTGCAGTACACCATTAAATTATTTTTACTATTTATTTTTGTTACTATAAAATTGTTCTCGCTGCGCGATCGCTGCGCGCTTGTTTTATTGTTTATTTATTTTATTTTATTGTAAGAAGATATTTTATTTATACTGTTACATCTTACCACAGTTTATACTTTTGAGAATTTAGTTTAAACAGTGACACCACCCCCTGCGGGAGAAGGTATTCTCTTGTCACCTACCTCTATTAAATATGATTTAGAAGGAATTTATCTAATATAAACTTTATATATATATAAAATTCTTTAATAGTCATTTATTATATTTTGTACAAATACGCTTAAAAAAATATAACAACATAAAACTTGTTAAGCCTTGCCTTACATAATTCGTTTATAAAATAAAATTAAAAATATTTTTTTTTTATTATTAAATTAGATTAGATTAGATTAGATTAGATTAGATAAAAAACATAATAATATTACCTAAAATTCCTAATATAATAATAATTAAATGCATTAATAAATAAAACTTAGATACTTTTTTATTTATATTATTTCTTAATTTTAATAATGTAAGTATTCTAGGATATTTTTCTAAAAAAACTATTTTATTTATTATATTTTCACTTAACATAATAGATAAAACACTAATGAAAGAAGATAAAATTAAACCATCTATAATTATATTAAACAAACAAACAATTTTATCAGGAGTCAAAGAATCCAAAAATTCACTATATTTATTATATAAAGAGCTTAAAATTTCACTTATATCTAATTTTTAATTTCATCATAAGATTCGTCCAATTTTTTTGTATACTTATCCATTTCTTTTTTATTATAATCATTAGGATTAGCATTATAATCATCAACTGCTTTTTTATGATTTTCTGCTGATTCTTTATATCTAACCATAACTGCTTGATTTTTAATTTTTTCAGACTCCTCAACAATTATTTTATCATATTGCTCCTTATTAGATTTTGATAATTCATTTCTTGCATTATTAATTTGATCGAGTACCCTATTATTCTTATCAATTACAACCTGTCTTCTATATCCATCTAAAGTTGCAGAAGCTAAAACCAAACCTACACCATATTTTTTTACTAGTTCCTTAAATAAATCCATTTTAATTTTGTTTTTTACTCACTAATGTGGTGTTGACATCAAGATGTAATTTTTTATTTAGCTAAGAATAATTTATAAATCTGTTGCTAAATTAAAAACTCACTCACTCACTCACTCACATTAGTGATAGTGATAGAGATAGTGATAGAGATAAAGTGAGTAAAAGTGATAGTGAGCCTAAGCAAAAGAGAAAAATTAAATCCCTCTCTTGCTGTAGCAGCTAGCTATCGCCTAGCAAACGCCTAGTAAACACCTAGCGAACGCATAGTAAGTGCATATCGAATGCCTAGCAAACGCGACACTGCATATTTTTATAAAAATATTTAGCCATTTATCTAATATTTTAATATATTTATATAAAAAATAAAATAAAAAGAAAAATAATTTTTTTAATTAAATTTAAACATAAAAATGTTCATAGTTGATTGCTTAATATAGTATATAACACAGTATTAATTGTGCTATATTTTTACTCTCTTTTAAAAGTTAAATTTTTTTAATGATAATAAAGTTTTAGGTAAATTAAAATTTATAATATCTATTATTCTTTTTTTTATATTTAAAGTCTATAATTTATATTAATAAATTCTAATTTTACTTATTTATTTCCTAATCTAAAGATGGGCTACTTCCATACAATTTTTAAAAAAGTAATAGTAGGCAAAATAAAATGTCTCATTTTCCAAAAATAAAAAGTCATATTTTAAAGCAACTTAGAGAAATATGAAAAACAGAAAAAGAAAATAAGAGAGATTGTTTGAAAAATCTATAATATCCTAAAATAAGTGTCCTTATATACTATTAATAAAAATAAAGAAATAATTGATTAATACCCCTGCTTTAACTCCCAACTGCTTTAGCTGCT